>JAOTRA010050785.1:0-19541 GCA_026260255.1 Pseudolaguvia tuberculata | reverse complement strand
TGCACATCTCCCTTATTCTTAAAAATTGGTACCAGAACACTCCTTCTCCATTCCTCAGGCATCCTCTCACCTTCCAAGATCCTGTTAAACAATTCAGTCAGAAACTACACTGCCATCTCTCCTAAACATCTCCACGCGCAAAACATTTCTGCTAAAAAGCTGCTGGAGAGTCTATCATAGCAGTGTCTAAATTCACTAGGGTTTTAATTCTCTTTCTATATTTATTTTTTTGCACTGTGCCTATATTAACTATATTCTTATACATAAACTGAGCAAACATGCTTTCTTTGTCTTGCTATGGGATCATACAGCAGGTATAGTGATATGGTGCATTAAATGTATAATTAGGCAGATCATAATTATAATTTAACATCACAAATGAAACAGGATTATTGAATTGTAAACCACAACAGCCCCTAATCTTATATCATTCATTCATTCATTCATCTTCTTATCATTTAATAAGGGGTAAGGTCTGCTGAAGCATGTACCAGAGCATATAGGACACACCTATAGGCAATTTAGAATCACCAATCAAACAAATGTTTTTAGACTGTGGGAGGAAACCAGAGTACCCAAAGAAAAAAAAGCAGGGGTCTTTCTGTCTGGAGTTTCATGTTCTTTCTGCTGTGCTTGCACAGGTTTAATCCTGGTACTCCTGGTTTCCTCTAACAGTTTAAAAACATGTACATTGGTGATATTAAAATGTCCATAGTAGTGAATATGTGTCTGTAGCCCCATGATGGGCTTGTGACCTGTCCAGGGTGTACCCCTCCTGGTTCAGTTCTTGCAGACTCCTGTGACACCGAATTAGGGATAATCATGTATAGAAGATAAATAAATGAATGGTTCCCTTTTTTAACAGAAGAAATTAAAAGAAGGGTTTCCCCAGGGTCTCTTTTTGAAAAGAAGAAAGAAACGAGTGCTACAGATCTGTATTTAATAAAAAGGAAGGACTTTTATATTGAACGCTGCTGAATAAAATGGACACTGGCAGTTCAATCATTCATCTCTAACCTGCTTAATCCCTAATTCGGGGTCACAGTGTTCTGCTGGAGCCTATCCCAGTGAACATAGGGCGAAAGGCAGAAGTACACCCTAGGCAGATTGCCAGAATTCATTACATTGAAACACGTCAATTTATGATAAAAACCCAGACCTCATCTCATTAAAATTCCACTGAACCAATGCCATATTTCCATTTTTAACATCCAAACACTGTAGTCCACTCTACCTTAAACCTGTCTGAAATACTGCCATCCCATTCATTCCCTTACCATCAATGAAATCTCATATCCTACCTCACGAAGGTTTTAGCAAGTCTCCAAAAACGTCCACCTACACAACACCACCTCGTTTATAATACCTGTGTGAACTGATGTGTTTCTCTGAAAACTCCGACCTGCTTTAAGAAAGAAAAAGCAGAAAAAAAGTGACCGAGAAAAGGAGGAGAAAGAGACGTGTTCCGTCTCTTGCTGTACCAGTCACTCCGGGCACAGAAAGGCTGAATGCATCGACACAATCCTCCATTCATTCTCTGTCACTGTCTCTCCAACTGTTTTCGCTTACAGACACACACAGCATTGCTGTACAGGGGTAATAGAACTGCCCTTCATGACCCTATCGAACAGTGACACAATCAACACTATCCACTATCCTCTCTCAGCAACTGGAAATCAGGAAGTGGGGAGAGCACGATTTGCTTTAACCAGAGTCAAAATCTCTGGAGAAGTGGTAGCGCAGTGGTTAAGGTGTTGGACTGCTAAATGATAGACCGAGGTTAGATTCCCAGCACAAGTTGTCAAGTCCCTTAACTTTGAATTGCTTATAAATGAGATAAGTGGAAGCTGCTTCTGGATATGTGCGTCTGCAAAAATGCCATAAATGTAAATAAATACAGACAATTTAGTATTCACACATGGTGTGAAGTGGTTGCATAGTGGTTATGGTGTTGGACAGACACCTGGAAGATCAGGGTTCGATTCCCAGCACCATCATCAACCAGCAACCATGCTGGGCCCTTTAACGCAGGATTGGTCAGATGTTTAAAAAGAGTTAAATGGGACGGGTCAGGGGCGGCGTGGTGGTGTAGTGGATAGCACGGTCGCCTCACAACAAGAAGGTCATGGGTTTGATTCCCGGGCCGGGAATTTTCTGTGCGAACTTTGAATGTCCTCCCTGTGCTTGCCTGGGTTTCTTCCAGGTACTCCGGTTTCCTCTCACAGTCCAAAAACATGCAGATTAGGTCAATTGGTGATTCTAAATTTCCATAGGAGCGAATGTGTGGGTGAATGGTTGTCACGCCACATGGGTATCAAGGCCATAAAAACCGCTATCGTGCTCTGTTACACCAAATACATCACTGTGATACAGACACACACACACTATAAATCCAGAGATAATAGAATCCAGCAGGCTGCTGTTAGCTGTGTGTGTTAGCTTACTCACTAAAACACACTGCTCCTGTGAAACCAGAAACTTCTCTGTACTATTGACCCAGAACAGGAAATCAACACTTCTAATCCTATATCCAGTAGGCTGTGACGGTTATGCTCGTCTTTCTCAGCTGTGATGTGTGACGGACAGAAGTAAAGGGCATTCCCATGCTGCCTCTGTGAAACACACAGATTGAACCGACCAAACCTGATCGTTCGTTCTGTCCTCCGTGAACAACAAAAGCTGACGGTGTGTGTGTTTATATTTTTTTCTAACATAAAAGATATTAATCATTTACCAAGCAGGCATCCAGATGCACTATTAGGACTCAGACAACCAGCTGGGACCTAGAGTCTGTGTGGAGGACAAATTTATTTTTCCTACACATACTGTATAATGTATCAAGAGTTTTCTCTCGTTCTGAGAGGCATGGCTTAAGTGTGTGTGTGTGTGTGTGTGTGTGTGTGTGTGTGTGGCTGCCAGATTCAGTAATGTTTCTGAGCCTGCCAGTTTAAGTGAAATGCAGCCCCAAGAGAAGTGGCATGATTTCTCTGTAGAAGGTACAGCCGGTCAGCGCCATAGGTGTAGTGGGTGGGTTAAGGCCACTGGGGTTCGGTTCCAACTTGATCACCCCCCCCTCTATATTCCACATTTAACCTATCAGTCCTATTTATGAAGATATTGAGAACTTGTGTGTCTTCCGTTACCGCTTTTTCATTAAGACTGGTGCTGGAGCCGAACCAGGAGTAAATCATGGCATTTCTTCAGACAGTTTGCATTTGCACTAGCAGGGGCAGAACCAATTCTGACACCCACACGTGACTGAAATCACATGCAATATCTCTTGTTAAAGTAAAAGATAGACAACATCAGTGCTGGAGAGCTGCTGTCCTGCAGAGTTTAACTTAAACTTGGCTCAACACACTTACCTGCAAGTTTAAAATATACCTAGCAAGATCTTGCTTAATTGCTTCAGGTGTGATTAGAGTTGGAATCGGATTAAATTCCTGATTGCCATTTGATCATTAACTCTTTATATGTGTGTTTTCACTGTTTGTTTTTTTTAAAAAAAGCTTTGGAAATTTGGCATCCTTTAAAATGCAGTCTGTGCTGAAAGCCCCACCCACTTTCATCAGTGGTCCCTAATAGAGATCAGCACGGTCTTGGGGCAGGTTTGGAGCCAGGAACTGAGCACAGGTCTCATTTTTTTTCCAGTGAAGAAGTGTGAAGTGTCTGTCAGTTGCTTTTTGTGCTCTTCAGTCTCAGAAAAGAATGAGTGACTATTCATCCATCTGGGTCTTAGTTTAGGAGGCCCTCTATGTGTCTTAGTTCTATTCAACTTCCTGGATAAGTAAGTGTCGCTTAACGTTAAGACAAAGACACATCATTAGCACATGTGCTTTTTGTAAGTAGACCAAACACTGCCATTTGTCTGATATTCATTAAATAAGTCAGCAGAAGCACTTGTTGGATGTGAAATTTTCACTCAATAGGCAGAACGACGCTAAAGAACGGGAACAATCAACACTCGTTATTATATAACAAGAAAATTGCCTTAACTGCCTACCCAGATTAAGGTCGCTTGCTGAAGTCCTGCCTACACCAGAGCGAGTTTCAAAGTGTGTGTGTAGGAGTATGTGCGATACTCTGCATGCTTCTACGTAGGAGTGGCCTTACACTTTGTGCCTGGGTCTGTGTGAAAGCGAGTGAAGACTACTGTCTCAGTGACAGCTTTTCTTGTTTTATGTGTGTGGGTTTTATCTATGGATGCGTCACTCACTGCCTCAGAAGCTGCCGTCCTTGTTTCCAGCTCAACTGACTGTTTGGTGGTTCTGGAAGAGCCTCATTTTCATTGCCATCATCTGAGCAGGAGAAAAAAACAACACCAAGCAAAACAAAATTTACGACCATTAATGTGGAAATTTTTTTGTTATAGGCAAATCCAGTTATAAAAATAGTGAAAATACGCTAGTGTTTTGTTGGCCTTTATATTATTCTCGTAATTTGTTTTAGATTTTATTCCTAAAGGAAAAACAGATTCATGTGATGCAGTGTGACGTAGACGCACCTGAATCATAGCTTGGAGCCTTCATTTCTCCCTGTAAGAGTTCAGTCCCGTACTTCAGCTTGTGGTATTTTGCCCTGAGGAAAGAAAAATACATAAATAAAATATTGGTGTTCGTGTTACTGTTGCCACAGTTATCTTTTTGTTATCTTGAATCTGGAGCTGTCTGAATCTATGAATTGCACACGTAAATGTGACAAGCATGGCACCTCGAGCTCACTGGGATAGAAAGCATGCTGTGCTCATTAGAGAAGTCATCTATACACTGTAGATGTCTGAAAATAATATCGCCTATACATATATGCTTTATTTAATTTAAAAATGGTGGTGTTTAACTGGTAGGTGATGGGATGGACCAAGAGCCATCCCAGACCCCTGAAAGAGCAAGAGAAAACCAACAAAACATTAAGACTAAGCACATCCCTGCTAAGGTTTTATACATTCTTAACCAACCACAGTGGTGTTTCCATGTTCTCCAAGCACACCTATCTTGTGATTGTTAAGTTTCAAAGCTTGTGATTTAATTAAACAAACAATTAAGCATCGTTTTATAGGAGGAATGTTGCTCTATTGAGGTTCTCCAGGTTCACCAATTCAGAGCATTTTCCATTCAATTGTCTATTAGTTATTTGTTAATGTTTATTTTGAGTCGTCTTCATCAATACATTCTGTCTGCTGGAGAATATACCAGCGCACAGAGGACAAAAGGCACACCCTGGACAGATGGCCAGTTTATCGCAAATAAAGTTTAAACCAGTTTTTTTTTTTTTTTTTTTTTTTTTTTAGAAATGTAGGCTTCCTCATTTTTAGGTCACACCAGAATGGTATTGTTGGTGGTTTAAAATATGAAAGATGCTGCATATAAAATAACCTATGAAGAAGTAGTGTGTTGCAGTTTTCATATGAGCTCGATCTCTGTGGTCTGTATTTTTCCTGGTGTAAAACTTTGAAATCACAGGGAACATATATAATTTCAGCCTGACCTGAGAGAAGGAATGACTCATTCTGCTCTAAAAACATGGTGAAGAAAAAAAGAATAAATATAGAGGCTGAGTAAGCAAGAGAACAGATCCACAGCAAAGAAAACACTCATCACATTCATAAGAGAGAAGATGCATGAAAGAACCGGTGCAATATAATGTTACTCACCAAATCAGCATGCGAGCACATTAGTTCGAATATTAACCAGAAAACAGTGTTGCTATGGTCAGGACTAAATTATGGCCAAGTGGTAGTGCAGTGGTTAAGGTGTTGAATTATACATTGGAAAATCAGTTGGATTAGAAAAGAAATAAAATGTCACTCTGGATACATTGGTCTGGATATGGTCTGGAGTCTCAGAAAATTGGCGGAGAGCATTTTGTATACTGTGAAATGCTGAGCTTTTCGGGTGGCATGACGGTGCAGGTGCAGTGGTTAGCACAGACGCCTCACAGCAAGAAGGTTTATGGTTTGATTCCCGGCAAGGGATCTTTCTGTGTGGAGTTTGAGTACTCCGGTTTCTTCCCACAGTCCAAACACACGTTCATTAGGTTGATTGGTGATTCGAAAATGCCCACAAGAGTAAGTGTATGTGTGTGATGTTGTTTGCACTACAATCGACTGGCGACTTGTTTATAGAGTATTCCTTTGCCTTTCACCTAATGTGCAATGGGATAGGATCCATTAGACCCTCTTGACACAGAACTAGGGAATAAGCGGATCAGAAGATGAATCAAATGTACGTAGGCATGTATTCAGACAAGTTTTTTTATCATACAGCATCGATTTAGATTTTTTGAGATAATTCTAAACCACTAAACCAACTATACCTGTAGAGCATCAAAGGAACAGTGGCTATTTTTTTTATTTTGTCACATACATGATGAAACAGAGTACAACAAATAGTGAAATGTTTTTCTTCGCATATCCCGTCCATAAGTTGGGAGTCAGAGCGCAGGGTCAGCTATTGTACAGTGCCCCTGGAGCAGGAAGGGTTAAGGGTCTTGCTCAAAGACCCAACAGAGGCGGACTTGTCTTCCTTGGCAGTGGTGGGGCTTGAACCCAGGTCTCCCGATCAACAACTCGGCACGTTAACCATTTGGGCCACAACAGTGGGTCAAAAACCACCTCAAATATCAGAGAGCATTTTGGTTAAACAACTTGCAGCGTGACCTACTGACATAACCTACACAGTAATCAGTCTGCTTTATTTGTTCATGTGTGTTCTGGGTTTCTGACCTTTCCTGCTTTAAAGCGTACTCCAGCATCTTGATCCTCCTCACCAAATCCTTCTTCAGGTTCTCCTGGCCTTTCCGCTCACCCTGTAGGAAAGCAATCTGAGCCTGGAAACAGACAAACACATTACAATGTCAGCATGGGCAGTAGAAGCAGGCAACTCCATCAGTTCTGAAACCATTCATTGACTTTTCATTTACACATAAAAATAAAAAATCTCAAAATGTTGTCAGTGTGATGGTGTAGCAGTTAGCACAGTCGCCTCACAACAAAAAGGTCTTAGGTTCTCCCCGTGCTTCTGTGGGTTTCCTTTGGGTACTCTGGTTTCCTCACACAGTCCAAAAACGTATACATTCGGTTTGATTCAAGGGAGTGAATGTGAGTGTGTGGTTGTTAGTCGATGCGTGGCTCTATGTGTGCTGGAATAGGGTCTAAATTAGGGAATAAGCGGGTTAAAAGTTGAATGAATGAATGAATGAATGAATGAATGAATGAATGAATGAATCTTTTAAATAGTGTAAAAAATGGCGTTTTCAGCTGTTCAAGATACTAGAACTAAAAAAAGTGTTGGACAGACAATTATAAAATCAGGGTTTGAGCCCTGCCATACAACAATCCATACAACAATGTCCCAACGATGGACAAATGGAGCTCCATGAAAACATGGCTTTTAGAAATTGTATTGGAAAAAACGTAAAAATCTTGAAGGCAAAATTACAAAAAATATCTTTGCAATGAATGAATTAATTATTCATTCATCTTTTTACCTGCTTATTCCCTAATTCAGGATCCCATAGGGCGAGAGGCAGGGGACGGGTCGCCAGTCTATTGCAGGGCATTAATGAATAAGCTAATTATAACTATAGCAGCCAAGGGGAACTAATCTGATATATGATATTTACAGGGAACTAGGTGATAATTGTGATACGTTAAGTGTCCATAAACATTTGGCTCTGTAAAAGATCCATTCTCTCATCTTCTGTTTTATGATTCCATTTTCTGTATTCTTTAACCAGGAATATTCTCTAGTGTTTTCTTCAAAATAATAGACTGACTATATCCTGTTTCGAAATATATCAAACTTAAACAAATGTGTTCTTTCTTCCAACCGTTCTATCTGCCAGCAACCCATAATAATAAACTGGTAGTCAATAAAAAAAAGCTGTGGAATTGGAGAAAAAACCTCAAGCGACATGTCTTACTATTCACTATTCCAAACTATATAATCCGCACAATTATCATAATGGACTGGTAAAATGAGCTGCAGCCAATTTCTCCCTGTGTTCTGTACTAATGCAGCTTTCTGGGTCCTACCACTTTTCTCTTATTTACAACTCTTGGTTTTACAGCACACTTTAAATTAGTTTTCGGAGGAAAAAAAGTCTTTAAAATCATTATCTCTCCACTGGGTGTCTGCATGCTCTCTCAGTCCACATGGGTTTCCTATGATTTACAGTTTCATCCCCAGTTCCTACTAAAAACCTTAGATTGTTTGGCATTTTTATACTGAGAACCCACCGACCCATATGGGTGTGCAGGGGTATAATTGTGCCCTTGATGGGACTCTATCTAGGATGTCCCCCCCCAAGTCCTTAGCGATGGACTCAAATCTCTCTGTGGGCCTACTTTATATCTGGTCGATCATTTCTGATTATATTGCTACTTCATACTTGACCACATAAGTGCGTCTAATTGAAATAAACATGAATCCGATCGTCTATTCACACGCAAAGCAAATACAAATTCTTACTGACCTAAATGGATTGGGACTATATTTTATTTTTGGCAAGATTATTATTAGTATCAGGATTAATTTCACAAAACTACTAATGTGCAGGCAGCACAGTGGCTTAGTGTTTAGCAGCGTTGCCTCAAAGCAAGCTTTAATATACGGGCAGGGGATTCCAGAGTATGTTCTCTTCATTTTAAATTGCCTGTAGGAGTAAATGTGAATGTGTGTGTGTGGCCCGATTATGGACTAGCAACCTGTCAATGGTGCACCATTTTTGCTAGAGAGAGCTAGGATAGACTCTAGCAGACCCCTGTAACCCCAAATTAGGAAACAAATGGGTATAGAAGATAAATGAATGAACTACTAAGTACATGTTAACCCTCTTTAAACACCTGCATAATCATCATACACTAAAAACTTTAGGAGGCTTTTGCAAATCCGTATGTAAAACTCAAACAAACCCTTTGCAAGGAACCAAAGCGCCATCCATGACAAACAGAGGACAAATAAAATTTTTGGGAAAAACATAGGCTCAGTCAGGGGCGGGGGGAGGCGGTTAGTTCTTCTTCAGCAAATATTAGATTGTGTAGATTCTGGTTCCTCTGATCTTGTCCAGATGGCCATTTCGAAGACAATTTGCCCCTTGGTGTCATCGTCTTCAAGTGCAGGTCAATCAACAGGATACTTGCCGCAGTATAACACTGAAAGTTATAACACTGAAACACTTAAGTATCTCAGGTTTACCTAACTTGATGAAAGTGAAGAAGAGCCAGACAGAAAGTTTGTAGGGAGGCTTCATTAACTTATTTAACTACTCTGTGTACTCTGTGGTAAACAGAAAAGCATCTTAAAAACCTCAAAAGCTTAGCCAATAGCAGTAGTATTCAACTATGATCTATCAAGAACACAGACGTGGGCTACTGTGGTCAGGGGCTCAGTCAAACAGCACAGTTGAAGGCTTTTTATAGGACCAGCTGATGTTTTAATATCTGACAACTACTTTAATTTCAAACCCATTCATCAACAGCTGTACAGGTTATTGACTTTATATCAAAAAGTCCAACAAGTCTATAATATCTTTATAAAAACCGACTTGGCAGATTCATTTCGGATCTTTTCCAATTGAAGAATCACATTTAAACACAATCATCTTTTACTTTGCTGGCATGATTCACGCAAAGCCTCAAACGTAGAGAAAACTCAATCTGTTAGCGCTGCATAATAAAAGTATTTTAATCAAGATCACACTCGTTTTTTACTTACTCAAATCAATATAACCGGATGAAATATTGATGAGCCTGGCCAAATTTAGCTAATACAGCTTTCAAGGCACTTATGTGGATTAAATGATGGGCTTCCAATTTGAAATTAGAAACATCAATTTGGCAGCACATTTATATATTTGATAAATCGTTCATGCTACTAACATTATTAATGGGGAGAAGGAATACAGGCGTATATGTAATATCAACAAGTGTCTCTATTAATACCCAATAGCAGGAAAAGGTTTTATAGTTCAGTGGCTCAAGTGGTTAAGCCACTGAATGCCAGAAAGACTGGGGTTCGATTCCAGGCTCCGTCAAACTATTGTGGGGCCCTTGAGCAAGGCCCTTAACCGCCAATTGCTCAGTTGTACAAAAAGCGATACAATGTAAGTCGCTTTGGATAAGAGCATCTACCAAATGCTGTAAATGTAGATAGAAATGGTTTAAAACCAATGATTAAATGAACAATAGTCTTTTCCTGTTAGAAACGTTAGAGCTCTCTGCCATGACACATCTTTCACCTTTCAAGAGGAAAACATTAAAACTATTAAATAGGAAAGTTTGGAGGTTCTACATTTTGGTTTCAATTGATTTTTGATTAATCGTCCAGCCCTACTATGAGACTGATCTGATATTGAATTAACACGTGTCCTGGGTGAAGTCACCTAAAAACGCTATGAAAATCATGTATATATAACTTCCTATTAACTTTAACTGTATAATAGTTAATCATTGAGGCTGTGATGAGTAAAAGTCATCTAGCAGCTGATGCTTCTTTTATTTCTATTATTTATTGGGATTTTTTGCAGACAAGATTGAAACAGGCTGTACAGGTTCAGTAGACAAGATTTGTGAGACATTTCTGTAAAGACGAAATGCTGATGAAAATAAAATCATCAAAGTCAAGGCTGCCAGAGCAACAGGGGCGAGTTGGCATTTGATCAGGCACTTTTCAAATTGCTGAGGCAGTGCTCCAGAGCTTTAGATAAAAATGGTCTGTCGTCTGCATCAGCCGAAAGGCTGCCACTACACAAAGTTAAGTGTTAATGGATTTGGTAAGGAGTAACTTGACCCCTCCTCAAACTGCACAGAAAGACCCACGGCCCAGGAAACGAACCCGGGACCCTATTGTTGTGAGGTGACTGTGCTAACCACTACACCAACGTGCCGCCGAGGTTGGCTTACACTTATCTTCAAAACTGAGCTACCATTTGCTATTTAATGTGTCAGGTCATGATGCATTTTAGTCAGACTCCCTTCTCTTCTACTACTACTACTACTACTACTACTACTACTACTACTACACGCACGCACGCACGCACGCACGCACACACACTGAGGAAAAACTCAGGAGGCATTTTAAAGGGAAACTTCAACATAAAGACCACATGGCCTAGTTGAAGAGGAAAGCATGATGCATGTCCGCCACACAACAGGTAGAAGTGTGTGACAAGTTTATGAGCTTATCATAATGCAGAGTTCCCAATGCATGATTTTAGCGACAAGTTACTGAGGCCCAGAAAATATAAAGGAGCCATTGAGAGAGCAAGAAACCAGGCAGCAGGAAGTTCAGAGAGGATTAAAGTAGAGTTTAATTTTTTTCGTATAGTTTTCTGTGTAGCAAGAAGTGCACAGACCATTTGGTTCACAAAAGCTCCATTTTAATCCGCTCTGATCGCAGCAAATAAACAAATTTGGGAAGCAGTGGTTAAGGTGTTGGACTGTTACCAGAAAAACGGGGTTTGATTTCTAGCACCACCAAGCAATCACTTTGGGCCAATGAGCAAGGCCCTTAACCCCCAATTGCGCAGTTATAAGTTTTTTTTAGCCCATAGGAGTGAAAGTGTGTGTGGCCCTGTGATTGACTGGCAACATGTCCTCCCTTTTACCCTTCAGAGATCTGAGTAGACTGACACGACCATGAATTAGGGATTAGGCAGGTATAAAAATGAATGAATGAATGAATGAATGAATGAATACTCAAGGAGTATTGTCCTTCTCTCCACCAACTGTCATAGTCAAATGTCAGATACTGTCAGAAATATTTTGACCCCATCTGCGAGTGGGCAGCGCGGGAGCGCAGTGGTTAGCACGGTCAACTCACGGCAAGAAGGTCCTCGGTTCGATTACTGGGCAAGAGGTCTTTCTGTGCAGAGTTTGTTTTCTCTGGGTACTCCGGTTTTCTTCCAGTCCAAAAACATGTACATTAGGTTGATTGGCGAGTCCAGCAGACCCCTGTGACTCCAAATTAGGGAATAAGCGGGTTAGAACAAAACCAGAAGACAAGAAGACTTCCACAAAACGTCCGGTGTTCCATTTTGGTGTGAACCAAATGCATTGTTTATAATTTAAAGTTTTTTTTGCCCAATCCAGAACAAATCAGACTTGCATCATTCCAGGTCTTGCATCATTCTCAACAAGTCATGAGGCAAAAGCAGCAACAGAAACTGGGTAGCTTCATTCTGAGAATGGGGAAGAATTCAAAATGTTTTCACTGATGACAATTTACTCTGCGGGCAGAACAAAAAGGCAAACAGGTCCCTTAATGTTCATAATTAATAAAGAATCATTGACCCTGTAACAGTCATATTTCATACTATACATGTTTTCCTGCTGGGAGGTTAAGCATCTGATGAGTGGGGAAAAATCAGTGTATCCATGGGTTTGAATGTGGTCTTTTAGTGGTTGGGAGATTATATGTTCAATTCCCAACAACAGAAAGTGGTTAAGGTGTTGGACTGTTACCAGAAAGACCGGGGTCCGATTCCCTACTCCGTCTAATCCCTTAACCGCTCAGTCAATTTAAAAATCAAATGTAAATGTAACTACTCAGGGAACGCAGGTGCATTGTGGGTAAACCTTCTGATCTACATGGATGCTAAGAGAATGTGGTACAGTGTGTGGTGGTACCCAATTGGTTATTCCTCAAGCACATGTACACACTCAACCATGTGCAATGATGCAATAGACAGGTTCAAATTCTCAGGTTCGAAATTACTCGCTAAATCCTTGCCATCACTGCTGGTGAGCTAAGCTGAGTTTAGATGACCTCAAAACTACTGATGCTTCATGAGCTGTCTGTCCGTCTGGCTTTTTCTTACCATCGTTTGTGTCTGTCTGCATTTCTGTTCAACGCTTGGTATTTTTCCCCTTTGGCTACTTTTCTGTCTTTCTCTCTGTCTAGCTATCTATCTATTCATTTATTGTTCTACTTTAATTTTCTATCCTTCTGTTATTTTCATAATTTCCTTGTTTTTAAAAATATTTTTCTTCTTTTCTTCTATCCGCTATTTTTTTCACTGTCTGTCTCTCTCTCTCTCTCTCTCTCTCTCTCTCTCTCGCTCGCTCATTATGTCTTTGTCCCCCTTTCTGTCTGTCCATTCCTTTTCTTTATCTGATATTTTTCTTACTGTCTCCGTTTGTCTGTCTCTCTCTCTCCAAAGTCAGTCCATTCTTTTCTTTCAAATACGCTAATCCGGTCTCACATTTATTTTCTCTCTCTCTCTCTCTCTCTCTCTCTCTCTCTCTCTCTCTCTCTCTCTCTCTCTCTCTCAGAAACATAAGAAAATATTGTAAAACACACCTTGACAATAGGTGGCTTGAAACATCTTTTTGATCACTAACAGCTGGAGGATAAACAGACTATATAGCATTGGAGAGGGATCGTGCAGATCACAGAATACCATCACTTTGAGAAGGATGAGGAATGAAGATGAAAAGAGGAAAAAAAGAAAAGAGGAGTGAATTCAGGAACAGGAATAGTACAGTGACGTAGTCCAAACCCACGCGCCTTCCCATGAGAATATCTCTGACAGGCTTACTTTAGAGGGGAAAAGCTTAAAGCAGACGGAGGCACTGCAGCATCACTGAAACTGAGCTTCTACCATAGAGGAGGCTACAATCACAAGGAAGAAATTCAGAGAAGAGAAATAGCTAGATAGCTAGATAGATGCATAGCTAGATAACTTGTGTGTGTGGTTGATCAGAGAGGTCTATCGGGTCAAAATTAGTAACCTGTGGGTGACATTATGGCCTCACAAAAAGAAGGTCCCAGGTTTGATTCCCGGGCCGGGAATCTTTCTGTGCAGAGTTTGCATATTCTCCCCGCGCTTGTGTGGGTTTCCTTCGAGTATTCCGGTTTCCTCCCACAGTCCAAAAACATGTACATTAGGCTGATTGGTGTTTGTCTATGTGCACCCCTGCCTCTATGTGCGCTATGGATAGGCTTCAGCAAAACCATGTGACCCCGCATTAGTGAATAAGCGGGAAAGAAGATGAATGAATGGTATCTACAGCTCATCTGGTTTTAATTAAGTTTGTCAAACATGTAAAGTTTGATTTGGTTCAGCAGTTTATAGGATCCATACAATCGAGGTGACATTTCCAAAGTCCTGCAAGCAAGAAAGGTTTCTGTGCCATATGAATCAGGTGTTTACTCAAGGTCCTGACATCTGAGCATGAAACTAGCTTAGCATTCCTGGGTCTGCCTGGCATTTTTGCCTTTGCCTTTATTTATTCACTTATTTATTTAATTAAAATCTTAGGAAGGCAACACGGTGGCACAGTGGTTAGCACGGTTGCCTCACAACAAGAATGTCTCTGGTTTGATTCCCAGGCTGGGGATCTTTCTGTGCGGAGTTTGCATGTTGCCCCTGAACTTGCGCAGGTTTTCTCCGGCTACTGCAGTTTCCTCCAAAGGTCCAAAAACATGCAGAGGGCCTCTTGCCCTATGTGAGCTTGGATAGGCACCAGCAGACCCCCCCATGACCCCGAATTAGGAAATAAGCGGGTAAGAAGATAAATGAGTAAATGAATGAATAACTTAGGTTTCCTCCCACTTTCCAAAAGTATGTTGTACGGTACATTTTTGTAACCGTACATTTTTGTACATGTTGTACGGTTACCAGTGTTTTCCTGCACTATAAAGCCTGTATTGCTGACAGGAAAATGCAAATTAGTTAATTTTAAGGGTCAGAATGTGGAAGAAAAAAGGCCACAATCATCCATAGCATGGAACCAAAGGTGAAATTAGATGTTTGATGGCATACAATGTCTCTCACCAAAAAAGACTGTAGAGATGTTTAAAGAACTTGACATTTACTACTAATTACACAATCTAAAACAGATGACTGACCTCTGGATGACTGAAAAATGACAGGAATGACCAGCTCCCTCACCACCTCATCTTCTCTCAGACAGACCAATAAGACTTTGTTAGCAAGAAAGTTTTACATATTTGTAACATGGTTATCTGTTGACAAGGAAGTTTATGTTTATCTAACCGGACACTCAATCCATTGGAAAATAAAACATTGTTATTTCTAATGTGACACTGGAGACTTCCATAAATGTTTATACTGCTACTACCAGCTACACAAAAAACATGTTAAAATGAAACACTAAGCTTTCCAGTGTGAACATAACCGTTCGATTTTTAGCTTCTTTAATAGCAATCCTGAATGCAATTTTCCAACAACCCACAAGATGGCACAATGTATCAGTGGCTTCGATATTACAAAATTGATAATCAATAATGGAATAATTTGTTAATTCATTCATCTTCTTACCCACTTATTCCCTAATTTGGGGTCACAGGACACATAGGGCGAGAGGCAGTGGAACACCCTGGACAGGTCGCCAGCCCATTGCAGGGCAACACATAGACGAACAACCATACACTCACATTCACTCCTATGGGCAATTTAGAATCACCAATCCACCTAATGTTTTTGGACATGTTTTTGGACTGTGGGAGGAAACTGGAGTACACGGAGGAAACTCGGGTAAGAATGCAGAAAGAACATGCAAACTCCGCACAGAAATATCCCTGGCCCGGGAATCGAACCCGAGGCCTTCTTGTTGTGAGGCAGCCATGCTAATTATTATGCCACTGCGCCGCCTCAATAATGGAATAAAGAATTGAGGAAAAAAGCCCAATTAATTTGTTATCTTTGGTAAAAAAGCGAGAAAACCGTTATACTCCTTCTGTTGAGAGCGTGTTGGATGAAATCCACAGCCCATCTGTCCTGTATGTTTGGGTAACGCCTCACATTAATGAGTCTCTTCAGCTGAAAAGGTTCACAGTTATATGCTAAAATGAAGTTATTTGTTCCAGCAGGTGCTTGCGTCACATTCCATATGCCAACGAACATCTCTCCCTCATCAATAACCCATTCAACAGTGTGTGTGTGTGTGTGTGTGTATCGGTGTGCAAGTGTTTAGAGAGACCTGATGAGGTGAGGTGTGGGCAAACAGTGCTCCACTATTTAGAAAGGGGAAAAGGGACTTAGCCCAAAAGCAACATGGCACAGGAGGGGTGTTGATGGACTGCAGACATGATGGTGTGTATGAATGAGCGGGGGAGCTGAAAGGAGTTGTTGCGTGAAAGAGGCTGAAGTAGGCCTCAAAGACTTTTTAAAAAATAAAATAGTAAAAAACTTTATCGCTGGACTCAACACTGCATCGAGTTGAAGCTCCTTAGCTTTAATACCGTTAATAATCTAACTATGTCTCAAATTTACAGCTTTTTTATACATACAGAAAGTGGTTCTGTGCAATTTTAGTCCTAACTACTGAAACAACATTTTCATTCATTCATTCATTCATTCATTGATTCATTCATTCACCTTCGTACCTTATAATTAGAAACTGAAGATCCCATGATATCCTACAACACAAGTACGATTCAGCAAAAGGTTTAAGGATTCAGACAGCTGCAGCGAAAACCTTTGTTATTGGAATTCTAACAGTGAAATTACATTTACATTTGCAGCATTTTGGCAGACGCCCTTAACCACTTACATTACTCCCTATTATACACCTGAGCAATTGGAGGTTAAGATCTTTGCTCAGAGGTCCAGGAGTGATGGCCTGGGAGTGCTGGGAATTGAAACCATGCCTTCAAGTTGATAGTGCAACACATTCACTACTGTGTTCCCCAAAATTACTTTTAGAAGTCTGTGCAGAGTTTGCATGTTCTCTTCACGCTTGCACGGTTTTCCTCTGGGTATTCTGGTGTCCTACCACAGTCCAAAAACATGTACATTAGGTTGATTTGGGATTGTAAATTGCCGATACACTTGAGTGGCAGGGTGTGTGTGGTTGCCCTGCTATGGACTGGCGATCTGGCGATCCAGGGTATACCCCTACCTCTCGTTGTATGTGCAATGTGATAGGCTCCAGTGGACCACCGAGACCCTGAATTAGGGAATAAGCAAGTTAGAAGATGAATGAATGAGAGATGAATTAGCTTAACATGCAGGTAGATATATTCGGTTCAACAGCATTTTGAATTCTAAGGTTTGGTGTGAACTGTAAAAAGATGTTAATTAACTCTGGATGTTAATAATTGTTATTTTATTGATTATTGTGATTATTCACATATCGGTACTGGTAAATGTTACGTCTGGTTGGGATTTCTTTTTATTTATTTTAACTGTATCTAGCATGTGAACTTCCTACAGTAAAGCTGACAAGGAGGACAAGGGCATCGTCGCTGATACAATCGGTGTGAATTACAACGTGTGCTGAAAATATGTGCTAAATTAAGCATGGATTTTCTCGCAAAACAAATTTTATTGTTCTCAGCAGAGATATTTGAATTTTGTGATGCAAACGCCGCATGCCAACACAACACAACAGCAGACTGTTCTCTCCACGCTCGTGTGGATTTTTTCCGGGTACCCCGGTTTCCTCCCACAGTCCAAAAAACATGTACATTAGGTTGATTGGTGATTCTAAAAAATTGCGCATAGGTATGAGTCTGTTAGTGGTTGTTTGTCTATGTGTGGTCCTGCGATGGACTACCCAAAGTGTACCCCCTATGACCCCGAATTAGGGAATATGTAGGTTAGAAGATGAATGAAGGAATCTCCTGCATCTTTATTTGCCAGAAGTATTAACATTGCTTGATATTTTGAACAGCAGTAGCAGCAATAATTTCCCCTCCAAGTTGAAATCAGACATCTGAGGAACATCTGGAACAATTAGCGATTAAGTATTAGTTTCATGAAAAATTTAAATAACGAGGCTCAGAGTTAAGCCGTTTTATGTTTAAACTATCTACATTTATAACACTGGACCAGTATGTAATATCTAGGAGTTTTTTTTATAGTGACAGTAAAACAAATGTTATAGTTAAGCTTGATTTAATCTGTTATGCAAATAGAACCCGGAATTTCTTGGTGCTGGTTCACCATTTTTTTTTTATCAATCCAAAGGCATTTCATTAAACGGAAGAAATAAACATCCAATTATTTTTAATAAGTTTGAACAAAAGAATGATTTTACTGCAGAAAAAAGGACACATGGAATTCAATGCAAGATATTTTTGAGCATCTATAAAAATGCCTTTCCATTATTTATTTATTGTTTACGAGGAACATTTCTGTCTTTTTGATAGGACAAAGAGATGACATTATGGAGATATGGAGAAGAATTAAACCAAGGAACGGCGGAGCACAACAACGAGTACATGCTGGTATGCACATGCATATTCTGTCATGTTTGTGGGCTGTTTTTGATGGGACAGAAATAAAACAAGGGGAGAGACAGTGCAGTGGGACCGAAAAGGACCAGAGCCGGAATTTAACCAAGCTTGCCGTAACGCAACAGCACTTGTGGGTTCAAGCGCCTTTAATCATTGCACCATGGTGTCATTTATTAAAAAAAAAATATTTTCATTGTCGTAATTATTTATTTTCATTGTTGTAATTATTAATTATTTTAAATTCAATAATTATTTAATTTTGTGTAATGTTCACAAAATTGTCTATAATTACTTTTATTGAGGTTGAACGGGAATATCCTACAGTCATAGGACTGGTCCAGCACTGCAGAAATCTGTTTAAGTATTAGTGTCAGAATCATTAGCCCTACAATATGTATTGTATTGAATTTCGTAATATATCGGCACGTGTCGGCTCTACGTCGTCTAACTGCTTTTTAAATTTCCATCCTGATCATTCCTGGAAATTTCTGGAAAAAGCAGTCATTTGGTTATGTTTATAATAACGTTACACTCATGATATAGCTCGAGTTAAACAGTTTACCATATAGATTGAAAGATTTAGACGCTACACACCCATAAACCGAGATATGTTGTGTGTGTGTGTGTGCGCGCGCGGGGGGAAGAGGTATGAATTATGAAAAATATTTATAATTACCAATGATCCAATATTATTTTTGCTTGAAATGCCCATCCCTAGGACACACACACACACACAGACACAGACACACACACACCAGGTATACAGATCTCAAAATGACCATGTGCTTACTCATAAAAACAAAGAGGGCAGTAAACTCTACCGGTGAGTCAAGTTTCCAGCTGAATTAAACCCACAGGTCAATTATTATCTCCACTTTACGGCAATGTAAAATTTACAGACTCAATAGTGACAGCAGACCTCCACTGTATTTAATCACGGTGTTGGGGAGTTTTCAAGGAACAGGTATGTTCTGAAATTAAACTTGATTTAATGATGCATTTTCTGGAACGGCAGGTCAAACTCTTTTTACCTAAAGCCTAACTATGGTTGGCTATGGTTTCTATAATAACTCAAACAGGCATGTATAAAAAACTATTCTGATAATATGTTCAATGTATATTCATTCACTCATTCATTCATTCATTCATTCAGCTTACTTGCTTATTCCCTAATCCTAGGCCACGGTGGTCTGTTGGTGTCTATCCCAGCGCACATAGGGCGAGAGGCAGGGGTACACCCTGAAGGGGTCAACAGTCAAATCACAAAGACAAACAACCATTCACACACACACACACACACACACACACACACACACACACACACACACACACACACAC
>JAOTRA010050751.1:167-19562 GCA_026260255.1 Pseudolaguvia tuberculata | reverse complement strand
AATGAATGAATGAATGAATGAATATGTCCCACATCTAAACAGTATATGCAATTTTCACTATATTAGGAACATCCCAAGAGATGATCAGTTTCTGAAATACTAACACCAGCCCATCTACCAAGCAGGTCACAATCAAAAACAAAGCGCACTGTTTTTTGTTCTTATTCTAATGTTTAAGGTTAACATTAAATAAAGCACTTGTTCTGCATGGGTTAAAACATTGCACATGATTGGTGGAATCGTTAAATGCAAAGGTGTGTGGTGTGTGGACCCAAAAAGTGGCAGGTAACCAGGTTATGTTGTGTATTACAAAGAACATTTTTTATCAATAAGATGGACATCAAAAAAGTGAAAAAGCTTCTAAAATAAAATAATAAAATACATTTATAATTACATGAACTGCAAATGTTGAATTAACACCTCTGCTTCAATGTGTCATTCATTCATTCATTCATTCACCCGCTTATTCCCTAATACGGGGTCTGTTGGTGCTGATACCAGGTCACATAGGGACAGAAGTAGGGGTACACCCTGGACAGTTTATCGCAGGACACACATTCACTCCTATGGACAATTTTGACACACCAATCAACCTCGGCACAGAAAGATCCCCGGCCTAGGAATCTGGGACCTTCTTGTTGTGAGGCGACCGTGCTATCCACTATGCCACCGCACCTCCTGTGGCTTCAATGATGTATATATACACAATAATTTTTTTTTTATATCCAACAATAAATGTTTGTATATTCCTATGTTTCATATTATTATATTTGTGTTAATTCTTATTTTAATTCCCTCCGTATGTAAATATGCAACAATACTCTCATCCTAACACTTTATAAATTATTCAAATAATTCGTCTGTGTCAGCCAGACTCCAAAGTCATGATTAAGATTTATACTCAGTTTATCAGAATAAATAACCTGCAATTCAAGTTACACTGAAACACACAAAGAGGTGAAATATGTGAAGAATGTGATTTGTGGAGCCTTGAGGTTTCACGCTAGTCGCTACAGTTACGGTAAAAAACTCCACTGGGCCCGAAACTACAAATTGCCTTATTCCAGTCCATTTACAATTTTGCTTTCTTTGGTGAATTAGTGACTTGCTGAATTAGTTTTTTTAGCTTAAATGCTGATCCCTAAGGTACTATAGTTACTGAAACAAACACTCTTTCACTAGGTACATATTTCCTGCAAAATACCAATACATTTGTTGAACGCCAGTGTGAAAACGGGATTTTTCAGTACTGGGAGTCAGACACAACACTGCCCTCTAGTGGAGACTAGACGGTTTGTATTGACAAATATTTTTACCTGGTCTTTAGACGTTAAAGCTGAAGGTGATGATTCATAATCCTTTTTAGTTTCCAGGATTTTCTTCACAAGCCCACCTATAATGAGAAAAAGTAAAGCAGGAATAAAGATGACATTTAGACAGATTAAAGGATGAGCAGACCTGGTTACTTAACTTACACACAGGTTTTAACACTCACCATGATTCTCATCACTTTCTAAATCGACTGATGGACCCTGAAGACCAGAATAATCGATATAAACAAATATTAATAAAATATGCCTTTATTCAATATAAAACCAAATGTTCTCAAAATCCTTACCATTTCTAGCTCAGGCATGTCAGTAGAAAGTGGACCTGCCTCTTCTACGACAAACTGCCCATCATCATCATCTTCGTCCTCAGAAAGTTTTTTGCCATCAATAATGACAGTAGAAGCAGGTTTGGCACTACCCAGTCTACAGAGTCAGAAAATAATTTCACAATTAAAAAAAATAAATAATTTTAAAGCTACAGATGGGCAGAAAACAAGGCAGTGCAAATCAAAGCTGGACAGCCAGACCCACATTGATCCTTTTTTTTTTGTTTTTTTTGTAATTTAGAAAGCAAATACCACCACATCATTAGTATTTCTAGGCAAGTAAGTAAATGTATAAGCCTAATTATTGATATCAGGAGTATTGTTATTTGCCTGAAATCTGGGATACACAATCATCATCACTTACCACATTTCCTTTGAACTGCTTTGTCAAACTGCATTAATTGTTTGTGGTCTGTGATTTTTTTATGGCTTAAGGTTTGTTGTCAATGAAGGAAAAACAACCTTAAATGTGTGTAACTATGTTAGTTTTTGCAAACAAAAGCGATTGACATTTTTCGTTTTCATACAACCTGAGCAGTTTGGATTAAAGCAGTGTTGCTTGTTGGTACAGAGAATTAAAACCTTGGCCTTCCAATTAACATCATAACTACTGTGCTATCATTCATTCATTCATCTTCTAACGCACTTATACCCTAATTCTACGTAGCGAGGGTCCGCTGGAGCCTATTCCAGCGCACACAGGGCTAGAGGCAGGGGTACCCCGGACAGGTCACTAACACATCGCAGGGCAACACAAACGCACAACTACTAACACACACATTCACTACCGTGGGAAATTTAGAAATCACTAATCAACTTGATGTAAATAATAATACCAAAAATAATAATAATAATATTTAAACATATCCAAGTCATCACTTCAATGAAATCTTGATTTAATCACATCTTCAACTTTAGTGTACAGCAATAACCTGCACCATATCAGGGTACGTGTCACTTTTTTAATCGTTAACATAACTGTTCCACTACGTACTTACCTTTCTGTCGAGCCTGTGTCAGTGTAGCTCTCCTGTCTCCTCACTCGAGGCGGAGCCGGTCTCGCACTACTGGGCCGTGATATTCTTCTGCTGCTGCTAGCACTGTAAAAGTCTATTATTACACCTCAGAATACAACAAAATGATTCAGAAAGCAAATTCACTCAATAAAAACAATTCGTTCATCTTCTGTCCTGCTTATACCCTAAATTAGGGTCACGGAGGTGAGAGGCAGAAGAACACCCTGGATGGGTGATAAGTCTGTCTCAGGGCCACACAGACAACCCATTCATACACATTCACTCCTATGGGCAACTCCAATTGATCTAATGTACATGTTTTTGGACTCTGGGAGGAGTAACCGGAGAAAATCCACACACGTGCAGGGAAAACTCTGCACAAAAAGATCCTTGGCCCAGGAATCGAACCCTGGACCTTCTTGTCGTGAGGTGACCGTACTAACCACTACGCCACCACGGCGTCCTACATAAAGAATTATGAAACAAAAAGGTAGGTGCGGCATTTACGCGACAGATTCCTTAAATTTCTCCTTGATGACTGACAGCACCAGGTAATTTAAAAGGAGTGCAATCATTAAAACACGAACACCACTCATTAACACTCATCTGTTATTTATCCAAGACAAAATTCTTAACATGCTAAACTAACAACCAGCATTTTCATAGCACAAAATGTTAAGTACTAATTAAAGTAGCTCATCTTGACTACATGAGTGGAATAGCTGACCTGTGGGAGGTATGTGGTTCCACGGCATCTAAAGCATCTCCATTTTCAAGGTGAAGTGGTTTATCCACTGTAGCGTTTTCACCTGCTAAAACAATTCCAAATACAGCTTTAAAATGAGCCTAAACTCTCCAGAGCTAGAAAGAAGAACAGTAGAGCGTACGGGTAGCCGTCAGCAGATACTCACCTCCATCACTATCTGAATCATCTGAAAACAGATATAATAAAAAAAAAAAATTAGTACTGCAACACTGATAACCCGGAAATACACAATAATCAAGTTATTGAGTGGACTGCATAAATAAAACACATTTGTCCAATGTAACTTATACAGACAAAAGTATCAAGATATCTGACCACCACATCCAACCCTATTTTAAACATCTTATTCCAGGTTACCCCTACCTCTTCCCGGAATTCATGTCTATTAAAGTACAAGACCAGATATCCCTATTTTCTGGACCACATTTTATTTGTTGGTAAATAGTAACTTAACAACAAACATTTGTTTTACTTTTGCCATAACCTCCACTAAAAACACTATAAACTCCACCAGATTGTAAAGTATGGTTATGGGGATTTGAATTTAGACTCTTCACAGATTAAGGTCTGGCAATCAATTTAGAACTATTCTGTCTCTAATTGAATAAACTTAACCATTAATCGCTCACTTGTTTAACCAACAGGATAAATTTAAATAGTGGCATATTAGTGGTTCTGGAATCTTGAACTTGTGCTCTTCTGATATACCGTCCTTAAATCACTGAGCTCTCATTTAACCAAATAAGAGTTTTTGGTAGAAGTAATGTGGTTAGAGCTGTTTCATTCATTCATCTTCTTACCCGCTTATTCCCTAATTTGGGGTCACGGGGGTCTGCTGGCGCCTATCCCAGCACACATGGGGCGAGAGGCAGAGGTACACCCTGGACGGGTTACCAGTCTATCTCATGGACCATTCACACACACATTCACTTCTATGGACAATTTACAATCACTAATCAACTTAATCTGCATGTTTTTGGACTGTGGGAAGAAACCGGAGTACCTGGAGGAAACTTACGCAAGTTCGGAAAGAACATGCAAACTCCGCACAGAAAGACCCCGGGCATCGAACCCGGGATCTTCTTGTTGCGAGGCGACCGTGGGGTAAGTGGCTCTTGCTTTTAAATCAGATTGATTCTATATTACATGTAGTTCAGTTCAGAAGTTTGTCTAAAGTACCGGTAGTTAATGTCATGATTCTGTTTCGTCTACTTTATATTTAAGCATTTATTTTTAATAAAATGAAATTAGCATACAATTTTGACAGCTGTAACGGTTATCTGACTATTAGTACCTGGCGCTCCTGATTTTGGCCGGCGTCTCTGTCCCTTGGCAGAAGAAGGCCTGGGTATTCTGAGGGAACTATTAGGCTAAACACACAGAGACAACTAGGATTACTTTATGAACCTTATAGTCGAGAGAGCAGCAGTTTTATATGCACTTGGACACCAATACATAGTTTTCAGAGGTGCATGAGATTAGATAGAGGGTTAATGCAACTACTAACGACTAAACAACTAAAAATAACATCAGGAAATTAAAACGTAAAAGGATAAGAAAGAATTTAATTCAAATGTAAGAGAAACAAAAGAGCAATTTAGGTAAAATGTTAAAATATCAATTTCAGATATACGTATTTTCTGAACTATAAGCCGCTACTTTATTCTTAGGTTATGAACTATGCGGCTTATACAAAGGTGCGGCTATACTGGGGATTTTTCTTCCACCGCTAGGGGCGCTCTAACCGGAATTATATTCAAAAATAACAGACGGAAAACCAATGCAAAGAAAAATAAGACTACGCTACTTTTTCTTTAGCAGAAAGAACACGCACGACAAATTACTAACTGGTAATTATATTTAAATCATCAAGTGTTGAGAAGTCTTTTACAAAAACCGTCCGCATGCGACGTTGTGTATGTTTTTCAACATAGATGACTGCGGCTTAAAGTTAGTTTTTTTAAATAGAGCGGATGCGGCTTATATACAGGTGCGCTCTATAGTCCAGAAAATACAGTAATTTACTTCTGAAAGAGGAATTTGCCTAAAATTACCTGGTGAGGAGAACAATCTGATGGCTGTGAAAAAACGAAAGGTTTTTAGGACGATTGTAGCCTTAACATAAGACCCTTTTATGCACAAAACTCGTCCTAGCAACTAAACATTAAAACTAAAATCTAATAAACATTAGACAGGGCTTGGAATGACCAGACCACCACTGATGGCACAGTAGAGCTCAGAAGAGTTTTTGACTGCTGGTCCAAAACGGCCAAATGTACCACATATGTTGGGATTTGTTCCCACATCAGTCCACTCCACTATAAACTAGGCATACTTGCAGGAGATAACTCATCTTTAGCTACGCAGTCTCTACTCTCTATGATATGCAAAGGACACACACATTTGAACATATGTGGTACGATAGCTTTGGACTGACAGTCAGACAAGTGGTTAAATCATTTTCCCTCTCCATTTTCAATGTTCTGGGTTGTCAGTTTTACAAATTAAATTATGAAAAAATGGACCCGGTCCAGTTTTAGTCCAGGAGTAAAAAGCTTTTGTTTTTTCTTTGCTTAATATTAGTTTTTCATTAATGTATAATTTCAAATTGAAGATGTATAATTTCATTTGAAAAATGAATGGTGGAGTTGGGTTAACAAAAGTTTCAAGTCTGCACTGTTGTGTTTAATGTAGCAGTTTTATTATATTTAGGTTTATGATTTATGCAACCTCGACTAGATGTACGTGTCCACATACAACAATCGTAACATTACTCAAATTTGGAGCGACTAGGTATAGTAAACATCAATGGGTAATAATAATCACTGAAAAGTTATAACAATGGCCACCAGTTGTCTGGCGTTGTCTAAAACAGCATTAGGCTGTGTAAAGGGATGGAATCTGAGTCGTAATCATGACCGTGTATATTCAATGGCATTGGTTATGTCAGCTAATCATTTAAGATCAATATTTTGATTCACATATAGAGAATCCTAGCTGACTTTCCACAGTCGGGTAAGCAATCTACTAACCAGGAAAAACACCAACAGAATGCTATAAAGCTCAGAAACAGGGTACGACTCTAGTGACTATAAGTGCAGAGGACCAAGGAAATACCTCATCATCCTTAGTGTCTGGAACCTTTAGAGGAAAAGCAGGACAGACAAATATGTTTGACTAACGAATAACTTCACTTATTTAACACTACTAAGCAGTTATTCTGTTCTTCCTGACTGAAAACAAACAGAAAACCCTTTTCCCCAGAGGACACATCCTCTCTTGTATCCCTTTATGTCCCTCAGCAGTTTTGTTCTCCTACTTTTTCTTTCTTCTGAGAAGAAGATCTGATCTTTATATCAGCATGCAGGAACTCTAAACACTGCTATTGACTACCACTTTCAACATAAAATCAAGAAATTCGGCACACTAAAGAAACACAACAAAAGCAAGCCACAAACACAAATGAAGGGGGTTCGATAGTACCTCGTCTAGGTCATCTCGTTCAGTCTTAACGAACAAAGAGACAAAAGGGGATTAAAGAAATGTCAGATATGCTGTAAAACCTTGTTCCTGTAAAATATCTGCTTGCATGTCTCAGCTATAATTACAGATTAAAAAATAATCAAATAAAACAAATTGCAGACTAACAACTTAATAAAACAAACAAACATCTTATTTATTGACCTGAAGACTGAAAACTGAATCCTGACTTTATATAAACTATATGAATACAGTATGATTTATAGAATTAATTAGTTTATATTTATTCATCATCTTGTAAAAAATTACAATAAAACATACTTGATAGAACAAAACTTGACATATAATAATTCATTCAATTTCTTACCCACTTATTCCCTAATTCGGGGTCGCAGGGTTTCCTGGAGCCTATACCAGTGCACATAGGGCGAGAAGCAGGGGTACACCCTGGACAGTGGTGTTTAGACTGCGGTGGCTTAGTGGTTAGCACGGTCACCTCACAACAAGAAAGTCCCGGGTTTGATTCCCGGGCAGAGTGTGCATATTCTCCTCGCACTTGCGCGGATTTTCTGCCATAGTCCAAACACGTGTACATTTGGTTGACTGACAGGAGTGAATGTGTGTGTGTGTGTGTGTGTGTGTGTGTGTGTGTGTGAGTGTTTGTTTGTCTAAGTGTGCCCTGTGATGGACTGGCGACCGGTCCAGAATGTATCCCTGCCTCTCGCCCTCTTTGAACTGGAATAAGCTCCAGCAGACCCCATGACTCTGAATTAGTGACAAAGCAGATACGAACAAACTATTATATATCATTCATTCATTCATCTTCTTACTCAGGGCAACACATAGACAAACAACCATTCACACACACACATTCACTCCTATATACAATTTAGAATCACCAATCCACCTAATCTGCATGTTTTTGGATGGTGGGAGGAAGCACCCAGAGGAACCCCAAGCAAGCACATTTTTCATGCAAACTCCGCACAGAAAGATCCCGGCCCGGGATTCGAACCCGGGACCTTCTTGTTGGGAGGCAACTGTGCTATCCACTACGCCATTATATATCAAGTTTTGTTAATTAATGTCTATCAAGTATGTTTATTGTAAATTTTTTATTAACAATATTCTTACTAACAAAAACATGCAAACATTTTTAAATTGTAAACACTTGGGATAGTTTCCTACTGTATTGATAACATTTATTTTCACAACTTTATCGATAACATTTGTAATATATTCATTATGGTTATAACAAAGTGTCTGCGTCGTTGGTTAAAGAGATACGTTAAAAATAGACCGACTTGTGGAATAAATGGGACAATATTAATGTAAATGAGCTTATAGTCTTTTGTAAAGTAAACAATGGCACATATTTACACACACTGTATGATAAAAACTTGCGTTTGTATCTTCCAGGACTATTTGTGTGGTTATACAGACAACATGATTAAAGCTGGAAATAACCAATCATAATACAGTTCCAGTTTGCATTTGGCAGACGCTCTTATCCACAGCGACTTACATTTGGTCTCTTTTTCTTTTAGAACTAAGCAATTGTGGGTTAAGGGCCCACAGTGGTTGCTTGGTGGAGGTGAGAATCGAACCCCAGTCTTCCTGGTATTAGTCCAACACTTTCACTAGGCTACCACTTCCCAATTCTTTTTAGACCGCATGTTGTCTTTAACACTGTCTCTCTTTTGTTTGCCACATTATGAAGGAAAACCTGAAAAAACTGGAAAAATGATTTACCTGCCCCGATGCAGCTTTATTATTTCTGTTTAGCTTCTCTGACTGAAGTTTATTCTTATTCACTCCCTCTGCAGCTTGAGACTAAAAACAAAAAGTATGATGGGTAACGTTAGTATTAACTATGGCATTGTCTTATTTGTGTATCCAATAACAATAATAGTGAGGAACAGGAATTTTCCATATTTTTTTAACCTGAATAATGTTTTCTAAATCTGAACCGAACCTTTTTCTCCCCTTTCTCCTTTTTTCTCTCATCAGTCTCCTTCTGACGCTCTCGTCCTCGCTCTCGGTCCCTTCGTTTGTCCCTCTCATGTTCTCTGTCTTTCTCCCGTACTCGTTCTCTTTCTTTATGGGAATCTCTCTCTCTGTTTTTTTCTCGCTCTTTGTCCTTGGTCCTATCCTTGTCTTTTTCCCGGATCTTCTCTTTCTCTTGATCTCTGCCTCTATCTTGAGCCTTTTCTTTATCCATATCACGGCTTTTGTCTTTATCCCGGTCTCTGTCCTTTGTCCTGTCTCTCTCCCGGGGTTTCTCGGCCTTCCTCCTGCTCTCTTCGTCTTTAGTTCGGTCTGGGTCTTTCTGCTCAGCGTTTACACTGTTCCCTTTGATCTTGTCCTGCAAGATACCAAAACCAAAGTAATCAGTAGATCTCAAGCTCAATCAGTGTGAAGAAAAAAAAATGTTCATACATAACATATGATATTAAAATACAGAGAGGCAAAAATAAAAAGTAAGTACTGGCTTAACTTGATTTTAATCACAGTGTTTAATGGTGAATTCAATTCTCTTACATTCTACATTTGAAACCAAGGCTTACGCTTGAATGGCTGAATTGATTTCCTGTCTGGACTGAGGTGTACATAGCAAAGGGGCCACCAAGGAACCATTTGTAATAGAAGAGTAATAGAGCTACATGTACAGTATATGCACTATAAATACATCAATGTCCATTCTGTAATGCACATCCCATCCCAAACTTGGAAACAAACACATTGTTCTCATTTCCTGATTCTAGGGGTCAAACAACCAAAAAAAATCAAGTCAGAAATCACAATATGAATACTATCACCTCAAAAACATTACCAGAATTCATGGGTTGGTTCATGATTTTATCATCAGTAGACTGGACTATTGTAATGCACTTCTGTACGGCCTTCAGAAAAAAAAGATACTCAAACAGGAGCAGATCATATTGACTATATGTTGTACTGTGTATAATCATGTATGTGACAAAGTAAAGTGCCTCATAAAAGCGCTGCTGCCAGGATTCTGACAGACAATCTGATCACACCGCACTAGTGCTCAGGTCCTCAACTACCCGTCAGTTACATTAAGAATTGGTGTTACAGTACTAGTACTCGTTTACATGGTTCCTTAATGGCCTACAGGACCTAAATATATTTTAGATATACTTACTGACTATAAATGTATCAAATCAATCACATCATAGGGATCAAGTCAGTTAAACATACTAAAAGTTCAATCTAAACATCGATCTTTAAATCTACATTCAAAACACATTTATACTGTATATACACCTAATTCGGGGTCACGGGGGTCTGCTGGAAATTATCCCAGCGCACATAGGCGAGAGGCAGGGGTACACCCTGGACAGGTTGCCAGTCCATCACAGGGCACACATAGACAAACAACCACTCAATTATTTGTTTTTATTTTAATTGCAAAGTCAATGACTTACTTCTCTGTTCTCCTTGCCCTGGGATTTGGAGGTGCTGGCTTTCCCTTTTAGGTCTATTTTGTCTCCAGCCAGGACGTGTCTTACAGCCTCTTCACTGGACAGCTGCATCACAGACAGTGTAACAGCAAATTATACCAGGGTTTAAATCAAATGTGTAAAAAAATACTGTGATTAAATCCAATTTTTTTCTCTCTATACTTTTTTTATTTTATAAAATATATTGATTGTTATACAAGACATAAGCATGTTGTATTTATTATTAATTCATTCTTTCATTTCCTATACTCTCTTTTTCCCTTATTCAGGATCACTGGGTCTGCTGGAGTGTATCCCAGCTCTCTGAAAGGGCAAAAGGCATTTTGCCAGACCATCACAGGGCCACACACACACTCACATTTACTCATATGGGCAATTTAGTGAATGTGCACATGGGGAGAGCAGGCACAGAGAAAGACCCCTACCCAGGAATCAAACCAGGGGCAACGGTGCTAACCAGTAAGCCACATGTCTACGTGTTGCATGTTGTTTGATTAATTAATTTATACTAAATATGCATACATACAGAATTATTTTATTAAATACTGACTTCAGGAAAGCACTGAGCAACAGATGCAAATATATGTATATATCAAGTTACTGCTGGATTTCTGAGCAAGTTCCTCATCCCTAGTTCTCAGTTGTTTAATTGAGATGAAATGTAATTCAGTTTAAATAAAGGCATCTGCCAAATGCCATAAATGTAAAAGCATGGCAATTGGACAGGAAAGGCCCACATACGGATGTGGCATAGAGATCTTCTTGTTCGTCATCCGCATAATTAATTTGGCGCAGTTTTATGCTGGATGCCCTTCCTAATGCAACCCTCCCCATTTATCCGGGCTTGGGACAGGCACTAAGAATGCACTGGCATGTGCAACCCTAATGGCAGGGTTCGAATGTGGTAGAGATGACAAATCCAAAACCATTTACGGATTTGAATCATTCATTAAACAGAATACGTTGGTCTGACAAGTTCTTTGAGTCAGTAGGGATTCTGACAGCTTTTTCCATGGTTCTTCTACTAAAGACCGCTCAACAAATCCTTAGATGCCACTAAGTCCTTGAACTCATGAATGACATGCAGTCCCTCAGATCATTACGGTTCTGATCAATCTGCTGAATCCCAATGTACTAATTTGAATCCTAACCTTGTTAAGGCAGCACTTGGCAATGGTCTGGAGAAGCTCGTTGGTTTTCTCAGGTTCGTGACCAGCCACTATTCGGGCAGGTTTAGCAGCTACAGGTTCCCCGCTCACCAGTATCACAACATCTATGGCCTTCTGCAGGAATGCAATCTTCGAATCTTTATCCTACATAGCAAAAACGAAAACACACGATATTCAGATTATTTATCTTTATAAACATATTACAATGGCATTTCTGTATTACTGAGATGAATCGATTTGCAATGTACACATCAATCTTAAAGTCTATCCAACTTCAACTGCAAATGGGCTTTATATTATGATACAGTCCAATAGTGCATGCTATCATTAGGGGTTGATTATAATTCAGCTGACTGGTAATGAGTTTAGACACTCCTCACAGATGACAGAAAGTCTTTATTACAAAATATAAAACATGGAATTCGTAGTTTGATTATATTTAATTGGACCGGCATTTTTTAAAAGTGTAAATGAAAGGAATACATGGCCAAGCATCCACGTTCTGCGCTCTCAGGTTCAAGCCTTCCAGTCATGCCTGTACGAGAGAGCAGCATTCATTATGCATGCTGTAGAATCAAAGGATTTGGTTCCTTTTACATGTCATGGTGTTTTCAAAGGATATCGGGTATGAACGGTATTCCTAGCTATCACACCTTCGTCTAGCTATCACACCTTCGTCTGTCTGACTCAATAAGTCACCATGACAGGTTCAATTGATTCAGGCTGGCGCAGAGCCCGAAGCTGGATCATGCTTATCGTACACCATGCTCTGCAGGTTTGGGGTTCTCTCTCTCTCTCAACTCCAAAATTAGTCCTGGTTTTGTCCTAGTTCAGTCCAACTGGTTCAGTCATGGGATCACTCCTGGTTCAGTCCGTACGCTGCGCAAAAGTCTGGCATCTTGATCAATGTTTTTTCTGGGAAGTGCACTTCTTAAAAAAAATCCCATCTACACCCCTGTTTAAAGCACCATATAGTCTGGTGCACCTGATGTATTAATTTATTCAAATATACCAATTCATTGATATAGCACCTTATAATCTGGTGCTATATCATGCTGTCTAAGACGAGTTCCTGCTCAATAACACACTGTAATTACTCTATATTAAATGAATACAATCTATGCTTATATACGTTTTTTCTTCTACTGTAACTTTTCTGACCAAAAAAACTGAGTCTGGTTTCTCAAGGTTTTTTTCCCCTCCATTCACAGATGAAACTTGGGTTCCTTGTTTCTTTGACTCAATCGCTATTCTTAAAATTGCTATGGAAATAAAGGTGACTAAAGCTGAATAATAAATGAAGACAAATTATAATAAATGTTATAATAATTATAATTAGGACAAAATAAATGTAAATAAAAAGTGCCTCAATTTATTTAGTAGTTGCTTTTGTATTATTGGTAATAGAAATTAAAATAATTTTATTGGTATAGTGAGTCAAAATGACTTCTTTTATTTGGCTTATTTATTCATTCATTCATTCATCTTCTAATACACTCATTTCCTTATTCGGTCTCACGGCAGTCTGATGAAGCTTATTCCAGCATACATATGGTGAAAGCTAGGAGGGGCAGGTTGGTAGTCCATTGCAGGACCTAATTGCTTTATCTGAATATAAATTAAGGCTGGATTTCCACCACATGCATCAAGTGATCTAATTTTGTTTCTTGATGAAATATGACTGATGATTATAAAACCAAGAAGAAAAAAAAACATTAATTCATTCACTCGTTCATACATCATCTTACTCGCTTATTCCCTAATTCGGGGTCACAGATTATAAGAACATCGGACATAAATTGGATATGTTTATGTCTACCACAGATGGAATTTTAATGTCAATGTATTTACATTTACAGCATTTGGCAGACGCCCTTCTACAATTGAGCAATTGGGGGTTACGGATCTTGCTCAGGGGTCCAGAGTGGTGGCTTGGTGGTGCTGGGAATCGAACTCCAGTCTTTCGTGTATTAGTCCAACAGCTTAACCATGCGAATTGTATATAATTGTGTATTTTGATATTTATTATCACCTTTTTCATATTTTATCTGTAAACATGTTAAAAAAAAGTTTGTGATCATTTTTCCCAGACTGCAGCTACTCTTTTTTTTTATTCTCCACCTAAAGAGAGCATTGTTTTGCTGAAATGGTGCAGAAAGTAAAATACTATCTAATCATTGCATTTTGGTCCACTGATTAGAACCAGTTTTTAATTTCTTTCAGTTTAGTACGTCTACACTGGGTTGTTGTGCCATTTATAGTAAAAATGGAAATTAGATACGGGGTCAGTTTTAAAGATGATGTTAGCAGGTCAACCAAAAAATCAGCTACAGTGACAAAATCGGAATCAGACAAAGTTCTTCTATCTCACCTGTACACAGAGATCTTCCTGCCACTGCTGGACCCCTGAGCAAGGCCCTTAACCCTTGACTGCTCAGTTGAATAAATAAGATGAATGTAATTCACTCTGGACAACGGACTCTTTTAAAAGACAGAATTGTCATGTAAAAGAATATTTGGGAGTGATGATCCATAATATTGTACCCAGATATTAAACTATAGAGGCTCACCTTGACATTGTCAGACTTCATCTCTGACTCCTCATAAAGACCTTTCATAAATCCGGTGGTGCGAATCACCTGAAAAGACACATTCAGAAAATTAGCAATTAAAACTTCAAGTGTAAAGGAAACATCTGTTATACCAAACAATTTTTTACTGTGAATCCTCCCAGCAATCGATAACAAGCCATAAGGACAGTGGAACTGAAGGAAGAAAGCATGAAGAGATTTAATCAATTTTAGAAAAATGTAGATTAATGTAGACAGAAGAATCTGGAGAGGTGGAGGTACTTGTTGGACAGAATAAGAATGAAAGTCAGTAGGAATAAAACAGAGTACATGTGTGTAAATGAGAGGGAAGGCAATGGAGTGGTGAGGTTGCAGGGAGAAGAGTTAGTGAGAGTGGAAGTGTTTAGGTGCCTGTGGTCAACATTGCCAAGTAATGGAGAGAGTATTAGAGAAGTGAAGAAAAGAGTGCAGGCAGGGTGGAGTGGATGGAAAAGAGTGGTAGGAGTGATTTGTGATCGACGAGTTTCTGCAAGAGTGAAAAGGAAAGTTTATAGGACTGTAGTGAGACCTGCAATGTTGTACGGTTTAGAGACAGTGGCGTTGTCAAAAAGACAGAAGGCGGAACTGGAGGTGGCAGAGTTAAATATGTTGAGATTATCATTAGGAGTGACGAGGATAAAAAAATTTTTGCTTCGAATTATAATTGTTGCTTAATTTTGTTATCATTTTCGTACCCCAACATTGTCATTTTTTTTTTTGTTGGGAATCGAACCTGGTTTTCCTGGTACATTTCCAATACTATTCAAAACCTACACACCATTTCACATGGGGGCAAAAACTGACTTGCCACAGAGAATCATTGAACTCTGTGAAACCAGTTGCCTGCATCCAATTCATTCACACACACTAACATCATGTCCTTAATCATCACATTCATATACTGTACCTCCTTTTTGCCTTCTGCTCCTTTTCCAACATCCTCCTACCAATATTTCCACACTCCCTCCTCTGCACATGTCCAAACCATCTCACGATGACTTTGTCCCCATAACATTTACCATGATGCATCTCTCTAATCCTGTCCAAACTGTCATCTTCGTATGACAGTAATGCAGTGGGTAATATTGCCAGCCCAAAGCCTCCTGGTGTCCCAGAGTCATCACAGTTTTTTGTTTTTTTTGCAATGTCTCTTGTGTCATTTTTTAGTCTGTATGGTCTTTCTAGGGTTCCAAGTAATTCAAAACATGCTGCTGGTGGCCTGGTTACTTTACAAAGTATGAATATGTGAGTGATAGACCAGCACTTCTCTATTCTTGTCTCATGTTTCATAATAAGACAGTGATGTCGGAATTCCCAGCTCCAAGCTAAATAAATGACGTTTGATTACTTGCACGGATTTAGTCCGATTTATTTTCCCCTACCTGTATTTCAACAGCTGCGGTTTGCCGCGCTGTGATTAGCTGGTACGGGACACCGGCAGCAACAAGCCGTGTCTCGATTGGAGGAGAATGCATGTCAATCAAGGAGCAGCAAATCCGCTCCAATTTAAGAGTAGTAACGCAGAAAGGCGGGGTTTTACCGAATGTAGGTGGAAGACCAATATTTGTTTGCATAACTGTGCCCAAAGAGGTGCCTAGCAACAAAAAAAGACGCTAGCTGAATAACCATCTCAGTTACTAGCACCCAAAAGTCGGAATAAAGTCGCATTTAAACTTAAACATAACGAATACATGCGAGGAAGAATGCGCTACAAATGACTTATGATGTTTCCCAGTAAAAAGATGATAATATCCTCATATCTTGAACTTCTACACTAGTTAGCATGTTAGCAACTATGGATATGGTTTGTATGAGACGAAGATCACTTGATCTGCACGGCCTTTTTACAGCAGAAATGGTAGCTTCCATGTTTTATTAATAACATTATTCAAGAATAAAATATCGCGTTTACTTAGGAAGACTCTTACCTCGCTTACTATGTCGTGCAGGTATCGGAAAGGCGGTTTGCTGAGCAGTTTTTCAGTCAAAGGAGGTTTTTTTATCACTTTCCCCAAAGTTTCCTGCGTCTTTTTAGCCACCGCACCGTTCATGGTTTTCGGTTTAAGATCCGCGTATCCTTTACGAAATTATCCGAAGAAAACAATTCTCTAAGATTTATAATCACATCGAAACGTCCAGTCTCGTTGCTGTGTCAAAATCAATCCCATAATGCTCCACTGCGCTGTAGTGCGCATGCGCAAAAGTGCGTGGTTGTCAAGCCCAAGTAATCTCCAGGGCAACAACTATCAACTCTTTACTTGGATTAGTGACACATTTAAAGTAAGTAGATTTACAGCAAGAAGGTCCAGGGTTCGATTCAAGAGGTCCCGGGAATCAAAGCCACACTAACAGTCCAAAAACATGGGATGGACTGGCAAGCTGTTCTGTAGTCTTTTACCCTGTGTTCGCTGGTATAGGCTCCAGTACAACTCTGTGACCCCAAATTAGGTAATAAGCGGTTTAAATGAATACCATAGATGAAATCACAGTTTGGGACATTCATTCATTCATTCATTCATTCATTCATTCATTCATTCATTCATCTTATAACCTGCTTATTCCCTAATTCAGGATCACAGGGGTCTGCCAGAGCCAATCCCAGCTTACATAGGGTGAAGGTGTACACCTTGTACGGGTCGCCAGTCCATCTTAGGGCTATACATAGACACAAACTCACAAACACACACACACACACACACACACACACACACACTTGTCCACCCCACTGTACATGTGTTTGGACTGTTACTGTGGGTTTAATTCCCAGGACCCCTTGGGTCACATACACTGACCAACACATTTAGTCACCAATCAATTTAATGTACATGTTTTTGGAGTACCCAAACAAACTTTGCCAAAGAATCGACCCGAGGCCTTCTTGCTTGTTGTTGACATTTTCTTTGGTTAACTATAATTTATTTAAGCGCCAAACAATCAAAAAAAAAACCTGCACCCGTGATTTTACATTAATATCTAACATTTGCACTATTAATTCATGTTAATATTAATTTCATTTAATATGCGTAGTTATCTCATTTAACAATAAAATGAAAAGAATTGTCCTAATAATTAAATTATTACATGGAATATTAAAATAGCATGAAAATACCAAAATAATTAATTACATATATAAATTGTTTAAATTAAATATTTTAAAATCTCTCATTTCTTTCAGCCTTCTATCTGGCCAAGAAATGAATAATATTGTACTTTTGGTTTTATAGCAATATATAACATTAGCAAACATGCACTGTAGCAAATTATGTCTATATTATTGTACATATACATTGTTTCAAAGCATCAACGCACATTTGATGATTACAGAAACTGCAGCAGAGGGGCCATGGTCGAGGAGAGGAGTGTCAGGACCGTCACGCCCATCTGTTAGAACATTCTTTTATATTATAAGTCAATAATGTCTACTATTGTTTACACTTTTGTTTCAGGTTATGAATGCATCAATGAGTGGTTGAAGAACAATTGTGTACCAGACCAGTTGGGTTGCTTTTCTCGTTATAAGAACAGCTTTAACACAGAAGGTTGTGTCAGTGAAGACAGACAACCGAATCACTTGTTCCACCTGCAGTAAGTCGTACTTTATGATATAATAATAGAATGATAATATAATGTGATTTTTTTCATTGTTAGGCATGTTTCTTTTAGTAAATATTACAGCTGTTTTCTTATTGTTTTTTATTTGCATCACTTTATTCATTCATTCATCTTCTTACGGATTCATCTTCATCTTATTCACGGGGGTCTGCTGCGCCTATCCCAGCGCACATTACAATTAATTTGAGTGTGAAATATGATAATCTAAAAAATAAGGTAAACAGCATATAAATATACCTAAGTGACCAAACACTTTTGTATAAAATTTAGACGAAACACCAAAACGCTTCTTTAATATTAATATTTCATTAATAAAATGATTAAAGTATTTCAAAAGTAATAAAATAAAAAAAATCTCTGTAAAAATGAAAATTGTAATAAACATTTTTACGCGTTTATTTTTACATTTTGCACATTTTTATAGGAAGTTTTTATTTATTTTAAATAGTTTGCATTAAAAATGTGAAACAATACCAAATACAGATAAACCAATACTTTAATTTGTGCTAAATACAGTAACTGGCAATAATGCATATTTTGCTCACAGTATTGCATTGAAGACAAAACCTTATATAACCTAAAATATCAAAATAGTAACATGATCTTTAAACACTCTTGGCTATAAACTAGTTTTTCATGTTTACCAGCAACTTGGCACATACCATAATCTATTTCTGTGTCACTCATGACAAAAGAACTTTTAGCACAGTCAAAAGAAAGTTCAATAGCTATTTTATTGCTGTGTGTGTGTGTGTGTGTGTGTGTGTGTGTGTGTGTGTGTGTTCTGTCTTTTCGATTTTTATAGGCAGTAAACATGGCCCGCTGGTCCTTGTGTGTGTTACTCCTGTTAGTGTCCTGTTGTGAGGCTGCGCTGAAGAAAAATAAATCAGTTCAAACTCTCTCAAGGGGTAAGAGTAAGAAATTGGTGTGGGTAATCAGGGGTGTGTATCGGGGTGTGTATTGTAAACCAATAAAACATTTCTTTACATACAAAGGCTGACATATACAACAAAAATGCAACAACGCCCAAACTGCCATTTCACCCTTCTTATCAATAAATAAATTTATGAGTAATATCACACCCTAATTGTCTTAATATCAGGCACTGCCCAAAATGTTTTAAAGACTTATCTTTCAGAAATATTTTGTTAGACCTTTCCTTTTAGAAATTCTTCTTTAAAACTATGCCCATTTCAAGCCCTACAAATTAGTTTGCATTGTTTACTGCCAAAAAGTGTTAAATGGTTTTTAATTGTCTGTACAATCTTATATATATATATATATATATATACATACACACACACACACAAATGTTATATAACATACATTATACATTATGGTATAATGGTATAATGCCTAACTGTATCTATGCCTAACTGTAAAGGCTGTACAGCATGACAATGTAGGACACTGCACAGTTTATGTATCCGCTCTGAAATGTAGCTTATCCCAACCTAAACAGAGGTATGATCTTCTGGGTTTTTTTTAACTTAAATTCAGGAGCTTCCACACACAGACTCGGCGCACACACAGACTCGGCGCACACACAGACTCGGCGCACACACAGACTCGGCGCACACACAGACTCGGCGCACACACAG
>JAOTRA010050727.1:0-19578 GCA_026260255.1 Pseudolaguvia tuberculata | reverse complement strand
ACACACACACACACACACACACACACACACACACACACACACACACACACACACACACACACACACACACTTTTCTAGTGCACTCAAAAATTAACTTCATTTATTCATTTAGCATTCATTTAGCATATTCATATTCATTTAGCATATCTGTGATATTTGTGATACATTTCAGAAACATCCCCTCAAAGGATATTTTCCCTGTCAGACAAAAAAGAGATGTTTTTAAATAAGCAACATAAAAATTATGTATATTTTATATGCAAACAGATGCGAAGTCAGATGCCCAGATTGCCAAACTAGTTCATGATGTCCTTGTTGCTAAGCAACGAAACTGAATCATAACTCATCAGCCTAGTGCTGAAAATCTGACTGCAGAAAAAAAGGTTCCCAATTCTTCCAGAAAAACAGCAACTGGCTTAAAACTCTGAGACTTCCTGTCATGTGACTTACAACTTTGCACCGGGTTACATAACCCATTTTCTATATGTCTTTGCAGTAGGCGTGCAGGCATTAATACATTCACTTGGGTGTTTCGATTTCTTTCGTCATGTCCGTTTGTGGGTCTGCACCTCGGGAAGTTGGCGTCCCGTCTCCAGCAGGTCTCTGAGGAAACGTCCACGTTCGCTGTGTGACTGCAGTTCGGTGCACAACATGTCCCCGGGACAAAGGCGCTTTAAACCGTAACCTTCCTCCATCTTCTCACACTGAAGTGCTTTACCTGAGCCAGGGCCGCCTAAACACAGACGCACACACACAAACTTTAGATATAAGAAACACATTTTGAAGCCAAGCTACTGTTCCAACTTCAAACAATATGCATTTGGTGCTGAGTTTTGTGAGCTTCAATGTGAGATTTGATGTTCCGTAGTTGCAGATTTATTATTTATGGCTGCCAGCAGCAGAACCTGACCTGCTTTTCTACTCATTGTGATTGGAAGGAGTCAGAATATATGCCACTAGACTAGTACTTTGTTAAACTAGTAGCTTGTTAAAAAAAACAAAACAGTTTTAATATTAAAAAATGAGTTTATAGTCGAAATTACGAGAATAACTTCTGGAGAGTAAAAAAAACAATCCTGGTTAGTAATGTAGAAATTTTGAGATTAAAGTTTAAGTGATTTTTTCATGCTTGAACACAATTAATAATACATTATACACAAAAGTAATAGTGTGAAGTGGTATCCTAGTGGTTAAGGTGCTGGACTAGTACCAGAAAGACTGGGGTTCGATTCCCTCCTCCACCAAGCAACTACTGTGGGCTCTTGAGCAAGGACCTTAACTCACAATTGCTCAGTTGTAAAATAAATAAATAAATAAAACAAACCAAATGTAAGTCGCTCTGGATAAGAGTGTCTGTCAAATGCCAAACTGTAATAGATTAAAGTTGTAATATTTAATAATTTATTATTAAGTAATCGGACAGTATACAGAAAATTTTATCTTAAATTAAAATACAATTTAACCAAACCTTCCTGTTAAGGACCTTAAATCTGGTGGTGTGTAATAAGAGGGCTAAGCACATCTCTCTTCGGCAAAGCAACCAATTAGCTTTTGCTGTTTTATAGAGTTACGACTATTTTAAAGTATTTTGACTCTGTGACCCTTTCGTCTCTCCATTAGCAACACTGGAGGTTTGGTTTATATCGACTAGCGACTTCCACCACTTTCACTTTTCACTAATAAACAATTTTGTCGCTTATTCTAACAGGTGGAACTAATAGTGTAACAGAGCCTGTAACATGTAAAGGGTATAGCATGTATTTCAAAGAAAAGAATCAAAAGGCTTTCCATCTGCGCTGAAGACAGACAAGATGGTGTACATGACATAAAAAAAACACTAACGAAGCACCGAGATATGATTTAACAGAAGGTTTTGTTCCTCTAACCTACCGATAACGAAGATGACCTTTGGTTTCCTTTTCACCATAGCCAAACCTGTCCAACACACACACACACACACACACACACACACACACACACACACACACACTGTCACAAAGTTATGTGGAGTGTGTGTTAATATGCGGCATAGAGAGTTTTTTCCGTGTTCTAAATTTAGTACATCTGGAATTTTTTAATAAGCCGCATAATAACTAGATAAAGAACAATCTCTTGTGTGATATTTGTAAAGGTTATTTTTTTCCAAAAGCAGATGAATGCATACATGAGGTCGTGTGTAAATATATATACAGAAGGTTGTGTGTAAATTTATACATGAGGCGTTAGGGTTAGGGTAAGGGTTAGTCAACCACTTGATTGTATTGATCTGTTAGCATGGAAAAATGGTAGCTTAGTGGTTACGATAACTGGAAAACTGTAAGATCCCAGAGCATGACCCTTCACACCAATTGTTTTTGCCATTGCATCTGCCAAATGCTGCAAATGTAGGAAATAATGTGTACAGTGGTACCTCGACCTACGAGTTTAATTCATTCCATGAACTCAATTTGCTTGCACATCTAATCAATTTTACCCATTAAAAATAAGGAAAATGCTACTAAGGATTTACTAAGGTTTACAGTGTACTTACCTTGGAGAATGTGACTTAAATGAAGACACTGGTGGATGTGGAGTGTAGAGGAGGAGGATGGTGGAGGACAGAAGATATGTTTTTGCTATCACTACTATACACCACATATTCCTAAACTTATTTGCTGCTTCACAATTGATTTTGTTTATTTTACAGCAAGCACGAAGAATCACAGTGTATACAGGAAAGGCATCATGGAAATAAATTTAATGGTTATATTTATTCAGTGTTAAAGTTCTTTTTCATTTAACTTAATTTTTGGAATTGTTTTTGAACATTGCTTAATTTTCACATTTTCTGTTCAAATACTAAGAGGCGAGCAGTCAGCGTTGAGCCTCACTGTGGATTTTACAATCATTGCTGCAAAGTGAGGCACGCAGTTCTCCTGCCTCATGGCAGGGGGCAATAGTGATCCCTGGAATTCACAGAAAGACTTTTAAAACTAAAGAAAGAGAAGGAGGACTTTTACAAAGTTTTTGATGCTATTATTCAAAAGGAGCGGCACAGTTTTTAAAGTTCTTTTTTTCTCTATTCTACAGTTTGTATATGAAAAAAAATGCTGATAAGAAATTTTAAACAAAACATGTTAAATGTTGCCATCAAATGTTGAATAAGCTACTCTGTAGGGTTAGAATGTTTGTTAATCTGTCTGTGATGATGTCAGTGCCTCACCAGACATGAACCTCACCGCACGTCACTGCTGAACGGAATAAACAAATGCTCATTACGCCATATAGCAGCAGAATAACGAGCTCGTATCTCAAATTTTTTGTTATGTAACAAAGCAAAAAAAAAAAAACCCCCACACAATAACTCGACAGAGTGACTACTCTTATCTTGGGAAACTCATACATTAGGTTAAGTACCACTGTATAAGTAACTTGCAGTACTATTTCCAACCACAGAGGGCGCAGATTATCTTAACATTCTCATTTAAAACAGAATAACCCAGACACCTTGTAAAAGCAGGGGGCATTGGATTATTTGTAGACTGCAGAGTTGTAGGGAGTCTGAGACAGAAGTGGTGAACTGAGACGAAACATTCACGCATGCACCATGGTTCAAATAAATCACTCACATTCAGCTGCAAGTTCTCCATATCCAGACGCCTGCAGTTCCTCCTCTCCCTCCTCGATAACCTGCACAAACAATATATGCAAAATTGTCACAAATATAACAGAAGTCAGAACGCTTATTGCTTGTTTAGATTTTACTCAACAAAGCTATAGGGTTATTCATTTATATTCTACCTGCTTTTTCCCTAATTCGGGTTCACTGGGGTCTGCACTAGCCTATCCCATTGCACGTAGGGTGAAACCGTAAACTGGTGTACTCAGAGATAACCCAGGCAAGCACAGGAAGAACATGCAAACTCTGCATAGAAAGAGCCTTTTTGGCCAATATATGTTTTTCATTAAAAATTATTGGAATCCAGCAAAAGAAAAAAAACTTTTTTTGTTGTTTAGTCTTTTTACAGCACTGAAATGGCTTTTGTTTTCTTTGGAGATTTTGTTGCATTTTTACAGTATATTTATAATGTTTTTAAAAGGAAGCAAAGGGATATACTAATTATTTTATGAAAAGTTCATATTTAAAGCCCAGAATAGGGACATTGTTTTAACGCATGAAATCATTTTCAGCGCTATTAAAGGTGTTGCATTGTTCTTCCAGACTCATTCAGACAGTTAACAAACTCTATTAATAATGTGTTCATCTTTTTTAATGCAAGTAAGTTTTTGGTGTAGTAAAGGTGCAAAAACTTTAACCCTACCATGATATGACGATAAATGGATTCCACACAATTCCTGTCATAGTTCAGTGACAACTAACAACAATATAAATCACAGAGAGAAGAACTGGGCGTGGAAGATGATTGGATGAGGACGTTTCATGACATCGGTGATGGTTTAGAGGCGCTGATGTGGGCGATCCAGATGGGAGGATGATGATGAGTTACTGACGATAAAGCAAGTGGCTTTACACACATACAGATTGTGAACCAGATTCAGTGAAGCACTGGATGGTGATTCAGGACACAGCAGGGATGGGAACAGAAAGCATACAATGTTTTTTTTCTCTTTTTCTAATAGTCTCTTTTTCCTCTAGCTTTTTTTCTTTTCTCCCCCTCTCCCTCTCCCTCTCTCTCTCTCGCTGAATCATGAATTCCAAGCAAGATGCAGCTCATTAGCAAGGCTAACCTGTTATGGAGGAGTGTAGCACTTTCTGTACTTGTGGAGGAGAATGTAGGCAGAGCAGGAAATTACTCGGTGTTCAACCCTGTATGTCAGTCCAGTAAGCATGTGGTGGGGGCAAAGGTCTGTGCCCCCTTTCTTGCTATGCTTCTATCTTCTTCTAAATTCTGATTGGTTTTTCATAGCTTTCTTGTTCTGTTAGTAACAGATAATTTAGAGAGACTGGCTAGATAAGGAGAACTTCACATTTCACACCTTCAACTTTTATGTTGTCTTTAATAAGAACAGCGATATGAACACGCTTTGGCACAGAAACAGAAGCTGGATTTGCTGCTTTGTGGAGAAATGTTCGGAGTGCAGCGTGTTTATTTGTGCTGTTAATAGAACTATTGTCAGTTCCCGTTGATGAACTGCGCGGAGGTTGTTGAGAAAATCTTGGAGAATGGTGTGAACAGGTTGTGGGCAGCACCAGCCGCGGAGTTATGCTGAGCGCTGCGGGTTCTCGCTTTGTATCACGCTCTGGACCCACACACAAACAAACACTAAAAACGGTGTCATTTTTACCTTTAGTATATTTTAGCAGTTCTCTGCAAACACCAACACAATAAAGTAGGTTTGCATGCATGCATGCCTTCCAATTGACTGACTATATCATTCTAGGATTTAGTGCAGCAATGTTAACATCTAAGTAGGAAATATGAAAGTAGCCTGGGGTGCTCAATCTTTTGCACTCAATCACAGAAGACTGTGATATGCGTTGCAGAGTTAAAGCAATGTGAAATTAATTGTATGGAGATCAAGGACCCAATCAGAGGTTACAGTGATGACGAGAAATCAGTGTTACTCCTTTTGCCTCACAATGCTGACTCATCCGTTCGAAACTTGCCGAGTCAGCAGATCTGAGGATGTGTTTTAATACACCTTGTTTGCATAATGGACGCAGGCTGGAAATGGAGATGAGGCACCAGGCTGTATCCTAACGAGAGTTTAAATGGCCATGTGCCGTAATAAAAGCATCACCAGATTAAACCTCCTTTCATTAGCATAAAACAAGGGGAGAACGAGGGAAAAGTCTGAGTCAAGAGGAAGTGAACTTTGAAAAAGAAAGAGAAAGAAAACACACCTGTTCGTCAAATCTTGAGGGAACATCTGTGCTGTCTGCTAACACGCTCAGGTCGAGCTCGCTTGGGCCTGTGGACAAAACAAACAAGAATCTAAATTAAAACAGTAGACATTGAGTTCTTGAATCCGATTGGTCTGAAAGCCCTGTTGCAGCTGTACAGTTAAATAACCTGTCTCACTGTCTTTGTAGTATCAGAGAGCTTTACGAATGATCGCAATATCAAACTCCTTTCCTCCCCCACACTAGGAAACGATTGCGTCTGATGTGTCCAGACAAACTGTGAGAGCAAATTCCGACCTGCACTTTATTGCCTTTCATCCTGGATCAGGAGTCGAGCATGATGCCTGTTTCAAACGCAGACGTATTGACATCCTGTGGCTTCAAAGGTTGAGCTAGCAAGATTTTATATTTATTTATATATGCTTCTTTAATTCAGGGATTTCATTCTGATATTCGATTAAAAAACAAGAAGGAATATCTGGTGCATCTGATTAATGTAAATTCATTGAAATGACATACTGTAGAACATCTGGAAAGTTTTATGGCCTGTCAGCATTGTTATTGAACTTGAAAACGTACTAATATTCCATAATATGGCGCCATAATAATAGGGTATGGTTGGTGACAATAGCAATGACAAGAGCACAGCTGTATAATACACAGCTGTATAATACAAGCGCCATGTATAATTTTCACGAAATAACACATCATCTTATAATGACAGACTTCACAATGATGGTGTAACCATGGCACGTTAGAAATGTAACCCATTAGTGTTCGTAGAACAGTTTTTCTGCCAGAGAGCCTTGTTAATAATGTTTACTTTTAATTTCCTGCCGACACGTAAATACTCCTCCTTGTCCTCTGCATTATTGCTTCCTTCGTTTTTTTCCCTCTCCACTTTTCCATTCATGTCAAACGATTTTATCAACTCGCTGAGAAGAAACGGAGCCATTCTGCTTTTTACAGAAGGCATATCAAGTGGTAATGAGCGGTGATTTTACACGTTCATATGAAATGATTTCAGCCCTTGACAGAGCGGCTCTATTAAAGAAGAATACAGATGCTTGCTTTATTCAGGTTAAGGTTAAAAAACAACTCCAGGATTTTACAGTTCTTGGAATTGAAGAACACCACCAGGACATAAAACACACACAAAATCCTTTATATTCTGTATGTTATGCTAGAAGGATTGAGGGTTTTTTCCCCCAGAGAATTGCGTTTTGAGCTCAAGGGTGTCTGGATGTTAAATATCAGTGACAGTGCTGCTCCTTTTGCATGTGTGTGTGTGTGTGTGTGTGTGTGTGTGTGTGTCTGTCTGTCTGTCTGTCTGTCTGCAGCACTTGCCCCTTTCCTCTCCGATGGGAGAGCTAGCGTAATAAAATGGAATTAATACTAGCCCATACATATATTTTTGCTGGCCAAGGTTTATTTATTTTATATTTTATATATATTACATTTAAATATATGTCCAATGTAAGTTGGAAAATATATATCATTTAATTTCAACCCAAAAATATTTCAGGGTCAAGAAAACACATAATAGATGCAATATGGTGACTCTAAAATTGCCCATAGGAGTGTGTGTGTGTGTGTGTGTGTGTGTGGTTGTTCATCTATGTGAGTCTTACCCAGTGTGTGCCTATGTAGCTATGTGCACTGGGATAGGCCCCAGCAGACCCCTGTGACCCCAAATTAGGGAATCAATGGGTAAGAAGATAAATTAATTGCAGATAGTAGATGTACACCTGAGATTAAGATTAAGAGCACAGGTTCAGATTAAGGTTACCTGCTACAGGTTCTTTAGTGGGGAAAAGCTTGTTGTCCACCATCATGCTGATATCTGCAAAGACTTCCTCTTCATCTCGGTCTGCATCCAGCTGTACAGGAAGAAAAAAAGACACTTTATTGTTCAGCTTAAACTAAAATTACAATTCTGTCTAATTCATTTATCCATTTACACAGATTTTCAAATAAACCAGTAGTGTGTTTTCTACTCATTAAACTTGCAAGGAGTGTGTACCACTCTGTCCAAACTTTATATACCAATGCATCTATAATGTGAGCATTAATGGGAGATCTTTTTTAGGATACTGCATTACTGACTTTGTTACCAAACATGTACATTGTACATCATTTACACTGTGTATGTTGCAAAACTTAAAGTTTATCATCTTTCCCCCAAAAATAATTCCCACATTTTATTTTTTCCTGCTTCCACCTAAATGTGAACAAATCTTAGAACCATAGACAGCTTAAAAAAAAAAAAAGTACAGCTTTTGTACCCTGCCAAATCCTGTAATAGTGCAATGCTTGGTCTGAACACTCCTACGCCTCACCGTCCTTCCAGCCGGTTGTCATGGAAACAGCATCGAGGCATCTTCTTCTTCCTTCTCTTATCTTCAAATTCATTGAAAGCTCCTTAAAACACAACATGACCCCCTCTTCACTCCCTTTCGTTCCCTTTTCACCATACTCATGCAACAACTTGTGCTTATTGCAGGTAATTATCCACAATTTCCTTCTAAAGGCTGCGGCAGAAAGTGAATGATGGGGGGGGCCATAGATTTTGAGCAATGGAATCTTTGTTCATTCATAAAAAATTCTTTAGCCTCAATCAAACTATGTCTGCTTAAACTTGAAGTGCATTTTGTCCAGCAGTACAAAAACTACAGTGACTATAAATTGCAATTATTAGAAAATGTTTCCATAGTAACAAATCAGACAGGTCGTGTTTTTTGAGATACATTTCTTTGCTACTCATTTCCATCCCCTTTTTTGGCGTAGTGGTTAGCAAACTTGCCTCACAACAAGAAGGTCCCGGGTTTGATTCCTGGGCCGGGGATCTTTCTGTGTGGAATGCTTGTGTGGGTTTCCTCTGGGTACTCCAGTTTCCTCCCACAGTCCAAAAACATGCAGGTGGATTGGTGATTCTAAATTGTCCATAGGAGTGAATGTGTGTGTGAGTGGTTGTTTGTCTATGTGTTGCCCTGAGATGGACTAGCGACTTGTCCAGGGTGTACCCATGCCTCTCATCCCATGTGCGCTTGGATAGGCATCAGGAGACCCCCGTGAATAAATGAATGAATAAATGTCAGTTACTAAAGGTATACACTGAATCACCATTTGACCCTAGACCAAATGCCCCCAGGTTAATGCAGGTTATGTCTCAAGAAGGATTTTTTAAATGCGTCTGTTATGTAGAAAAGTTTTAAGTATCCAGGCACGACGTCACATTTTTCCCCGGAAATTAAACTGACCTCAGTGTGTGACTTCAGGAGAGAGGACGAATAAACAGTTGGATGTAGTGTATTGTATTAAAAGTTGAGAAAAGCTTCATCTTGAGACAGATGATTCACATTTCCGTCTTAGACCGGGACCCAAAGCACCGGCGGCGACATTTAATGAACGTAAATGGAGTTGATGAGGTCGGCTATTATGAAAGCGCGTCATGTGCTGTGCATGTCCTGAATTCTCAACTCTTAACAGCTGCTCAGACAGTTATCATAATCGCCTCACTGCTCTGTCAATCACAGTCCACAGCAACAGAGGATGTAAACTGGGAGGGGGATTTGAGGTCTCCCCCTTTCCATTTTCAGTTCTATAATATGTTATGTTTCTATTGTTACATCGTTACATTTTTTAAACCCAGTCTATATTCTCAGGCCTTTATTGATAGGACAGAGATGAAGCAGGGTACAGAAAGGGCAATGGGACCAGAAAGAACCCAAGCTGAAATGTGTGTTTAACCCACTACACCACAGTGCAGGCCATAACATTCCATTTTAAATGATAATAATAATTCCTCATAGAGAGAGGAGTGTCCTCCCCCCTACAGGAAATCTTTATTAATGTCCTGCTAAACTATTTGTAGAAAACCTCCCAAAGAAACAACTGATGAAACACTGCTTAGTTGATGCTTTTTCACATTCAAAACTGTGCTTTAAACTATCTAAAAGGTTTTATCTACTTTAAAAAACACATATCATTCTGAAGTATTAACATGGTATGTTACATACTTTGATAAAAGTGCAGCTGTTCTGAGGTACTAAAAATTAATACCTCCGAATAGAGTAAATAGGGCAGCGTGGTGGCATAGTGATTAGCACAATCACCTCACAACAAGATGGTGCCGGGTTCGATTCCCGGGCCAGGGATCTTTTTTTTGCATGTTCTCCCGTGCATGCGTGGGTTTCCGTGGGGTACCCCGTTTTCCTTTCACAGTCCAAAAACATGTAGATTAGGTTGATTGGTGATTCTAAATTGCCCTTAGGAGTAAATGTGTGTGTGAATGGTTGTTTGTCTGTGTGTACTAAAAAAGGCTTCTAATAATGACATCATAATAATCACAACCCAGAGCAACTTATTTATTCATTTTTTATCCATCTGATCAGTTTAGGTTTTAAATGGCCCATCAGTAAGTTGGTGCTGGAAATTGAACCCATGATCTTTGAACTCGAAATTGAATGCAAACCCAAACCCAATACCTTAACCTCTGACCCACCATTTACTAACAGTACTTTTTAAATATGGTATGTGTGTTCAAGTTAATTAAGGAAAAGAAACACAATAGAAAAACCAACACAACATAGTTCAAAAACTAAAATTTGTAAATGTTTTCAACCAAAACTAAATATTTCTCAATGCTAATTTTGATACCGACAAAATAAAGGAGTCTGTACCAGGTGCAGCGTTTACTCTCTCGTTGTGTTTTCTTGGTTTGTCTATATTTAGTCTCGTTGTGCCTCGTTTCTCTGTTTGTTTTGTGCTTGTGTTTTAGTTCTAATTTGAGCGAGTCTGTGTCTGTTTTGAGCTCTCTGTCATTTCTGTTACATTTTTTATATTGTCCAGTTTATCTGGTTTACAGATACCATTTATGGACTTGCCCTGGGCTGGACTGATCTATTCTGAATTTTGGATAATAGCCATGAAACCTTATATAACATAATGTCCTAATAAAGTGATTTTGCATGCTGCTGTTGTAGGGACCATGCGATGCCCAGTGTTTAACCACTTCCAAAGCTTCGGCCAAAACCAACACACTTTTGAGCTGAAAACAGAGTAAAAGAGGTCAAAGGAGAGTGCATTTTCTTTCTTTCTTTCTTTCTTTCTTTCTTTCTTTCTTTCTTTCTTTCTTTCAATCACACACTGATCTTTTGGTCTATCTATTAATCTCTCTGCCTAGTAATTAATCTATTAATTAATCTCTCTATCCATCTGCCCATCCTTTCCATTTCGTGAGCTACTTTCAAGTGAAACTGAAACTTTACATTTGTCCTCCAATAATGCCATCAGCATAGTGGCTAGCACAATCACCTCACAAGAAAGTCCCGGGTTCAATACCTTGGCCAGGGACCATTCTGTTGCGGAGTTTGCATGTTCTCCCTGTGCTTGCATGGGTTTCCTCTGGGTACTCCGGTTTCCAGTCCAAATAAATGTACATTAGGTTGATTAGTGATCCTAAATTACTCATAGGAGTGAATGTGTGTGAATGGTTGTTCATCTATGTGTGGTCCTGCGATTGACGGGAGAGCTGTCCAGGGTGTATCTCTGCCTCTCGCCCTATGTGTGCTGGGATCGGGGTTACAGGCTCCAGCAAAACCCTGCGACCCCAAATTAGGGAATAAGCGGGTAAGATTGAATGAATGAAGGACTGAATAACAAGGGTATTCAGAGTTGACATTTCCTTCGTTAACAGCTTTTATGAAATTCCCTTAGCCAAAGCTACATTATATTTCATTCAACTTGGTAGATGAGATACTGGGAATAAAACCCATGTTTCTGACTTGCTCATCAACAGTCCAAATACTTCTTTCTTTGTAGCATGCAAAGGCTACTAATCAACTTTTAGTTTATGTGTAGTGCTGGAATCATGAGCTGTATTTCATAAAGCAACAAAGGTCTTTTCTTTCTAAAGGTGTTTGTTCTGTGCTCAAATATCGACTCATTCATGCCTCGTTGGCTTTCTTTGTAACAGAAATTCAGCTGGAATCTCTTTTGAACTGCGCACTTTTCTGTTCTCGCTGTGTGCACTGCCTCTTTACAAAAAATATATAGATATTTATATATATTTTTTTTTCCTGGAAAAAGAAGCCGACTCAGCTTACACAAACTGCACTTAGCATTACTCATACTCTCAGAACAGCGAACTGCACAGATCTGACACGGCATGGACGTTTTCTTCTCACTAGGGCGATCAGCCTTTTTTAGTTTCCATGGTTATACACCTGAAGGGTGTAACGAAATGGGACAACGTCCTCTGCTACTTTGGTTTAGTTGATGGGAACATGAGCTGGATCCAATTACAGGACTCTGCAGCACTTAGCCAAATAATGAAGTTTGCTAATAAGGGTTAACCCTTTATTTTGCCCATGGCTTTGTCTTATAAAAAAAAAAAAAAATCTCTCAGAAGGTCTAGAAAATCTTTTTGTCCCCTTCTCACACACACCTAATCGTATCAGTTGTAGTTTCCCTTAATTCTTCACCAGAAAGGTGATCCTATTGCTCAACACAATGAAGCTACACAAGAAAAACAGCACAGTACAATTGCTTCATTATTCGCATCAGGCTTGGCTGTAAATCGTTATGCTTCACTAGTTCAGATCGAGTCCGCAGATATAAATTTCATGAAAAGAACTGGCTAAAGTGCAATTTATGTTGCAAAATGATCAACACATGGCATCAAAAAGGTTACTAATAGCTGGCATTCTTTAACATCCACAGATCGGTTTCTCTTACCGTGACAATAAGGCCTTTCTCCTGAAAATATTTAACCAGTGGCACAGTGTTCTGTTTGAAGTTAGCAAGCCGACGCTCTGTAGCTTTGGGGTTATCATCTGGCCGTCCCTGTTGCTCTGCTCGCTTCTCCAAACGCTCCTTTAAATGCTGGTTTGAGCACGCGAGGAACACCACCAGGTCTGGGGTACAAATCTAGAACACAAAAATTGGCACATTCCTAGCAAGGACAGTTTAAAAAGCTAGTCAGCTACAAATTGGAGGAAATATCGTGCAGAATCACTTCACCTAATTTTAGGATGTGATGTGACAGATTTTTGAAAAAGAATTTGATTTGACCTTAAAAAGGTAAAAAGGATCACACACTAACTGTTCATTGAAATCTAGGTAGTAAATAGATACAATTTTAAGAAAGTAACCTCTGTGCAGTATTTAGTAAGGAACCATTTACATTTACAGCATATGACGGATGCCCTTATCTAATGGTCCAACAGCGGCTCCTGCAATGAAACATTGATCTTCCAGTTAGCAGTTCAATACCGTAACCAGTGCGTTACCATATTGACCTAGCTATTTACCATAAGTGAAACCAAACACGTGTGAGTGTTGTTATAGACAAATATTCAGCAGTGTTGTTTATTTTTGTTTAGACCACAGCAATTTGGTCACAATTTTATTTCCTAAGAAACTCAATAACCTTTATTCCTACCCTTTCGAGGTTAAATTTATTTCAATATTAAGCACGTTCCTGTTACCAATCATGTAGCTGTTAGGCAGTGACAACATTTCTGATGACCAAATTGACCCAAAATGCACTAGTTAATTATAGGTTATTGACCTATTCACAGGGAGCTCCATGTAAAACATCTGGTTTAAAAATGAGAACAGTGAAGAAGTGTTAAGAATTGTTAATGTTTTAAGAATGATGTATTTTAACCATTTACGACATTTAAATAAAATACAAAACATTTAATTATTTATGTTTCAGTGCAAGATTACAAAAATTACTATACACTTGTGTCTGATGTCCTGTTCTCTGTATCTGAGGTTTTTCCACCTTTGCATATCCGGGAGGTTGATTACTACTTATCCCACTATTCTTAAAGCAAACCATCATGACTGTTAAGTCATATGATATAAAGAGGGGTTGCCATAGGAACATTTGCTACCTTTTTTTTAACGCAACACACCACTTGTCTCTGTTTCACCGTCAGCTCTGGAATCAAACATTCGTACACATTCCCAAATCAAACATTGACACGGCCAAACTCATTTTTAGTTACTCAGTCACAACCAAGGAAATATCAAACATTCATTAATCTGTTTGTGAAATTACAGCGCATGACTTTGAAAATGATTTTCTGTAGAGAACATATAAGAAAATCTGATTGACACTGAGGTATCATAGATCAAATTCAGAGACAAGGAATGACATTTCAAAGACCAATTTAGCCAGTGCTCCTGTACAGATAACACACATAAGGCTGATACACAATTCCTCTGCTGTCCATCCCCCTTTCCATAGAAAATGTCCCTTGGGTACATAAATTTCAGTCCCTGTCCCCTCTGGCTTACATCTGTCCATCTTGACACAACCTTTATGCTTTTTTTAATTTTAGACACCACATAGACACACTATGTTACAGGAGAAGAGGTAGTGAAGGTGGAGGAGTTTAAGTACCTGGGGTCAACAGTGCAAAGTAATGGAGAGTGTGTTAGAGAAGTGAAGAAAAGAGTTCAGACATGGTGGAGTGGGTAGAGAAGAGTGGCAGGAGGGATTTGTGATTGGAGAGTCTCTGCAAGGGTGAAAGGGAATGTTTATAGGACTCTAGTGACATCTGCAATGTAGTACGGTTTAGAGACAAAGACAGGAGGAGGAGGAGGAAAGACAGGAAATGAAGGAGTTGAAGATGTTGAGATGTTCATTGGGCTTGACGAGGATGGACAAGATTGAAAATTAGTTTATTAGAGGGACGGCGCATGTAGGATGTTTTGGAGACAAGGTGAGAGAGGCATGGTTGAGATGGTTTGGACATGTGCAGAGGAGGGACATGCAGTATATTGATGTTGGTAGAAGAATGCGGAGGATGGAGGTGCTGGGCAGGAGGAAAAGAGGAAGATCAAGGAGGAGGTTTATGGATGTGGTGAAGGAAGACATGCAGGTAGTTGGGGTGAAAGAAGCTTATGTAGAGGACAGGGTAGTGTGGAGAAGAGTGATCTGCTGTGGCGAACCCCTAATGGGAGCAGCTGAAAGGAGATCAACATACAAGATCTTAATTTTTTGTTGAGTTTCTCCACACATATGCAAGTCATTTCAATTACCATAGCAACCAAACTTTCTGGATATTAGTCCGAGTTTTGTACAATCTGGCATCCCAACTGTCCAATCATAGCACCCCTGGAGTGCTACACTGTTTTCTCAAAGCAGTTAGAGGATTAGGAACCTTGTTTTCGTGGGTAGTACAAAAGACTTGACAAAACAGCCTGACTACAGGGTTGTTCTTGTTCTAGCAAACCTCCCAATTGCTTGAAACTTTTAAACTTTTTTTGCAAAATGGCTGCATTTGTTTTTTTCTGGAGTGGAAGTAACAATGGGGATATTCTGTCATTTTCGTCTTCCTTTATTCCATAAATCTTGTTTGGTTTCTGCTGCATCACTCTGAACAAGTCAAGGCAGGAATCTTGGTGTGATTCTGGAGTTCGATCTTGGTTTCATTAGTCACGTTTAGGCAATAACTAAATCAGTAGACTATCACCTCAAAAAAGAACCTGAATTCACTGTTTTGTTTTCAGTCAGGATCTGGAGATTCTTGTTCATGCTTTTACAAGACATTTCGACAGTTGCAGCTTGTACAGAACACTGCTGCAGTCAGGATTCTAACTAAAACCAGATATATATGAATATATCACCCCGGTCCTCATTTCCTTACACTGGCTGCTAGTTACAATTAGAATAGGATTTTAAAGTACTGTTATTCATTTATGGCTCCCTTAATAACCTAAATACATTTCAGTTATGTCCACTGAATATGACCAACCCTATCGAATCAGCCAGATCATCTGGATCAAGTCAGGTAAACATACCAATCAAAGGGAATCTGTTCTTAGCTAATATCGCAGCCCGTAGTTAGAACCATCTACCAGAAGAGATCAGGTTTTCTAAATCAGTAGTCATATTTAAATCCAGACTCAAGACTTGTTTAGTGCATTAACTAAATGAGCATATAACCATTTTAGATTCTTTAATGGTTATATTTCTTTTAAATCTTTTAAAATTTATTTTATGTTTCTTATGTAAAGCCCTTTGAATTCGTATAAATAAACTTGCCTTGCCTTGAACATCACCCATTCTTTCTCTCTTCCTCTTTGGAAATCATTTAATCTTGGTGTTGATTCTACATAGTTTAACATTTTTGCTCAAACCCTTTTTATTATTTTTATATAAACGTCACCATGACACAACATGAGGTTGATGCTCTTTGTAGCTCTGACACACAAACAAAACAAAAACCCGCACAATCATTCAGTCTTTGCTAATGAAAGACAAACTGACTTCCTATCATGATGTCTATATTTTCGTCCACGCTTTGACACATTAAATCATCAGTCAATTTGCCGCCCGCTGACATTTTCCACTAATATTTAGTTGACATTTGGATGGCGGATGAGACAGAACCTGTCATCCTCATACTTAAAGCCGGGGTTTACTTCCATCTCCTGCTCCTAATGCACTCCGACTTGGACTCCTTCACACTCTCTTGAAGTCCTGCTTAATTACTGCAATTTGTTACATGGTGCTAGTTCAGAATATTACACAGAGCTTCTGCAAGAACACATCTTTGTTTATTAACTCAAGATAGGAACTAAAACTAAAATTGTGTTATAAATACCTTTTACAAATACCTGGACATTGCTGGGGTGACATTTACTTTACGAGCATACCATCTATAATTAAACCAGGGGTTAGAACGTAGGTTCGGCAAGACTGGCGGAAGATGAAAAAGAGGCAGAGATTGCATACAAGGCATTTTGTGCCTCATTGATTGCAAAACATAAGTCTGAGTGATGATGTCTCATTTCATGGGAATACCAAAAATCATGTCAAAGATGACACGATATAAAGTGCTAAGCAACCTTTCTGAGGGAGCACATGCCCTTTCTAAGAACAAACAAAGGGAAGTAGAGAACAATGACAACGTAGAGAAACATTGACTTAATTACCAAACCTGTGCATTGATGGATTGATAGATCCCTAGTGCACCAAGGCTTTGATGGACACGTAGCAGTCCCCAAAAACATAGCAGCTCTATCCTTGAGCTTGACTAGCACAAAGCCGAATCTTTCACAAAGCCCATTAAAACGCTTTTTAAAAGCTAGCGGCCCTCGCTTTCCGACCTCGTAATCAACTTCAGTTGATTTGGCTCACAGCTGTAAGAAAATCCATTATCTGCTTGGATACTGACATGTTGTACTGTGCTCACAGCACTTCCCCTGCTTGAAATTAGCACGCTGCTCTCGAGTAACCAAAGCACTTTACAAAGAAGTGACTGAGCATAAAAAAAAAGAAAATTACAAAAAAGCAACCAAAACATGCAGCTTCATTTGAATTCATGATGTTTTCTACGTCTCGAGGTTGATTTGCTTTCGGAGTGAAGGTAAACTTGCACAGCTTTTAACAATTAAACTATTCTCTCTTAAAACATTAAACTCCCTCACCTGATCTTCAAACGAAAGTGCCTGTGCCACATCCCGAGGAAAGCCGTCGATGACTATTCCACTCGCGTCTGGAAGCTTCATGATCTTCTGCTTGATTTCTGTGATGGTTGTCTCCTAAGACCGGGGAAGAAAAGTTTGATTAAAGAAGTCTATGCTGCTAGATGAATGTCACTCTCCAAGAGATGTATAGATAACTGCAATCTCCAAGATAACTGCAATCTTCAGGGCAGTGGAAGTAAAAGCAGTGGGACACTTTAATGGAAGCAATTCAAATCAGCCAATCGCCTTGCAGCAATGTGTTTCATATCTATTTCATATCATGTTTTCATATGATGCACCTGCATGTCAAAAGGTCACATCCCCATCCAACATCAAAATGAAGAAATAATCCAGGCAGAATTGTTGAAGCCAGAGTCACTGGAGTTTACATCCCAGAATTTCACCCAAACCTTTCAGACACGTCTCAAAAATTATTTCAATACTAAGAACGAACAGGTGATCTTTCCATCAGAGTGGAACTTCAACTGTACTTATTTTATATAGTTTAAGGGTTTGTGTAAATGAAGCATTGTTTTTCTCCTGCTGTTATTAAGTTTCTTATTAATAGACAATAAATGCAGTTTCTGGATTTAAGAGACATTCCGAGTTGGCTGCAGTCGCTCAAACTCATGCACATGAGCCACTTTCTGTTGAGGTGATCTAATAGACAAATCTCTCTAGTTTTCCTTATCTTTGGTTTGTTAACGTATGGGGTTGGCCTGGTGGTGTACTGGGTTTAGGCTGCCGGCACCCACATGCATTCGATTCACGGCTTGGGTCCTTTTTGGTCCATTTTTCTCTTGCTATCGCCACAATTTAATTTCTCTGTCCAACCAATAAAAGCAAAACTATTTAAAAAAAAAAGAATGCCTTATGCAAACACCTTTTGGTTATGTGTTTAGTCCTGCCTGTACTAAATATTAACAATGTCTCACAATATGTTACAATAAATAACTGCCCCCCCCCCCCTTCTCTCACTTTCTGTCGATGTTTCCATTCCACATCCATAGCACTGGATTTGCTGGTTTATTCTCAACATTGTTTATTCTGCTTATAGTTGTAACGATGACTTTGGAAGCCACCCCATCACCAGGAGTCCAACTTCAGCTGTTTACACACAAACACACAGTCGCTCACTACATAATCTTTTTTTATTTGTTCATAACCTAAATGAGCATGGGTTCCCTGTTGAGTCTGGTTCCTCTCAAGGTTTCCACCTAATCCCACTCAGGGGAATTTTTTTTTCTTGCCACCGTTGCCTCCGGCTTGCTCATCAGACACAAACTGTCAATTTTACTGATTTTCCTAATTATGTTTTGATTGTGTAAAGCTGATTGGAGACAATCACTATTGTAAAAAGCACTATAGAAATAAAGCTCAATTGAATTGAATTGAATAACGATGCAGTCGCTAGTAACATATACTAATGCAAAGAATAATCTTTCTTTCATCTTAATTACTTATAATCATTAGTTTGATCCGCACATTTACTTTGACACGTTAATAATATATGTACCAGCTGTCACAATAAACTACTAGCCATTTTCAGCTTAATGTTTTATTCTAATCTCATTCTTTACAGCAGACTTCGCCTTTTCATCTAACAAAGCTAATTCGTTTGAGGATTAGTGATTCGTGCTGTCCGAGTCATCTTCTCTGGACTAATCTTTATAGATCGGCTTTATCAAGTGCTTTTAGGACTAAAAAAACATGGAAAGTTTACCTCTTCCTGGTTTAGCTTAAGGAACATCTTTCATTTTGAAAGCCTTTTGTTTGAGGGTTTCCTTTTTTATGGTCGTACAGGAAAGGGTGTTGAAGAAAGTAAACTTATTGTTGGCAACAGATTTAGCATGTGTTATTATTAGTGGTGATACATGGCAGAAGAAGTCAAGCTGTATTTTTAATTCTTATTTTTCCCCCTCTCCTACATACTTAGACACAGATCCAGTCTGGGCTTTGGGGAGAAGTTAAGCATGTGGGTGAGCATCTGAGAGGATTTTACACAGAAAAGCCAGCATTTCTTTACTGTTAACAAACAAACAACAGAATTGAATTATTTTTTTTCATTCATTCATCTTCTAACTTCTAACGGGGATCTGCTGGAGCCTATCCTAGTGCACACAGAGCGAAAGGCAAAGGTACACCCTGGAAAGGTCACAAGTTCATCAAATAGCCACACACACACACACACACACACACACACACACACACACACACACACACACACACACACACACACACAC
>JAOTRA010050717.1:0-10118 GCA_026260255.1 Pseudolaguvia tuberculata | reverse complement strand
TTTTGTGGTGTTCTGTTTGATGCTGTAGTGTTCTTCTCTGTTTTGTGGTGTTCTGTTTGATGCTGTAGTGTTCTTCTCTGTTTTGTGGTGTTCTGTTTGATGCTGTAGTGTTCTTCTTGATTTTGTGGTGTTCTGTTAGATGCTGTAGTATTCTTGATTTTGTGGTGTTCTGATTGATGCTATAGTGTTCTTGGGTTTTGTGGTGTTCTGTTAGATGCTGTAGTGTTCTTGGGTTTTGTGGTGTTCTGTTAGATGCTGTAGTGTTCTTGATTTTGTGGTGTTCTGATTGATGCTATAGTGTTCTTGGGTTTTGTGGTGTTCTGATTGATGCTATAGTGTTCTTGGGTTTTGTGGTGTTCTGTTTGATTTTGTTTTGGTGTTCCTGCAATATCAATTGATGACTAAGCAATAAAGGAGCTTTAGTATTTGATGTACTGGGATTGCATGCGTTTTCTTTAAAAAAAAAAAAAAAACAGATAAAAAATAATGACATTTAGAAATATATCGATTCGAGTCTGTAGTGTGTCCAGACCTGAGACAGAACGTCTTAGTAGGTTTAAAGGGCAGAATGGCAATTCAGTCCAATATTGTATTTTTTTATAATCGGGGGGGGGGGGTCACTCGGAACAAACTAATCCTCCTTACCGTATAATCTGTTATTTCATTTGTAGAATTCTGTACAGGCGTGTGGGAGAAGGGGAAAATCCTTGTAGGATTATTTTTTGATGCGTATATTATTTTGCGGTTTGCGCTTAGTTTCATTGTACAACTACGTTTTATTCGGATTGACATTATTGACTCATTTCTGCCGCCTCATTTTTACTAATTCTTTGCTTCTTGTCGTATCACTGTTCTTCTAGCTCCACCAGCTTTAAAGCTTTCGGTTAACGAGACCTATGTGGTGGACCCAGGTCAGGATGTCACCATGTCGTGTGAGGTCACAGCTGGTTTCCCAACACCTACTGTCACCTGGGGGCGATACCCAAACCCCTTGCCGCGACGCGCCATCATCCGCGCCGGCTCTCTGACGCTACGCTCAGTAACTCCGGCCGATTCTGGGTTCTACAATTGCACCGCTGCCAACAACGTAGGCAACCCAGCCAAAAGGAGCATCAACTTTGTTGTTAGAAGTATGTGTGTGTGTTTCATTGATTTATGTTTATCTATCTCAGTGTCCTGGATTAAATGTATTAATCTTGGATTAAATGTATTTTTTCATTCATCCAACTAGCTTGTTTCTTCTTCTGTTCTTTCTCCGATTCTGCCTAGCAATGAAGAACCTCACCTTTCAGATCACACCAGATTCCAACAAGGACAGCGAGAGCATCCAGATGGGTCGTGACCTCAAGCTGTCATGCCACGTGGACGCTCAGCCCCAGGATAAGGTTAACTACACCTGGTACAAGAACTCTGCCCCCGTGTACCCAACAGACAGCCTCATTGTGCTCCGGACTGACCCGGACATGGCTCCAGGCACCAGCAGCTTGGAAATTGTAGACATGAAGTTTCGCGATCAAGCAACCTACAGCTGTGTGGCCAATTTCCCCAGCAGTAATGTTCCCGAGCTCAGAGTGGATATCAATATTACCCAAAGCAGCGGTGAGGAGACTTTTTGTCTTTCTTTCCCTCCATAACGGCTAGTTTTTTGTAGTTTTTATCGTTTTTATTCATAACAATTATTTGCATACCATTTTATAGAGAAAATATATCTACCTGGACGGTGCGGTGGCCTAGTGGTTAGCACTACGCTTGCGTGGGTTTCCTCCGGATACCCAGGTTTCCTCCCATCGTCCAATAAGATGCAGATTAGGTCGAGTGTGAGCGGTTGTTTGTCTGTGTGTTGCCCCGAGATGAACTGGCGACCTGTCCAGGGTGTGTACCCCTGTTTCTCGCCCTATGTGCGCTGGGATAGGCACCAACAGACCCCCGTGACCCCGAACAAGGGAATAAGCGGGTAAGAAAATGAATGAATGAATGAATGAATATACCTACCTACCTACCTACCTACCTATCTCATCTCATCCATCGGTCTGGGACGGTCTTTGTACACCGTTACCAGGGAAGTGGGAAAGTGGTGGCTTGGTTATTAGGGTGTTTGACTAATACCAGAAGGAATGGGGTTTAATTCACAGCATCATCAAGGCACAACTGTGGCCTCTTAACCACCAATTGCAAAGTTGTAAGTCGGTCTGGATTAGGGCATCTGCCATTTGCTGTAATTGTCCCAGGGCTGGACAATATGGCGGTATATATTGTTACTGTGGAATAAATCGTCAGCAATTATAGATTTATCTTATTCCGTATTTTTCAGTCGGGCTACCGGAATGTATTCCTGCCCTGTCTTATAGGGAAGACGAGACGAGTTCAATCCTTAAACATTCTTTCACAAATAAAGTGGGATAATTATGTTGTCAGAATAGTTGGACATCAGGGAGCCACTATCATAATGTGAGATATTAAAATGGTGTTTAAATGCACACGCGATTTACTTCCACTGTCCATTGGCAAGCGAGCAAAAAGTGTGTATTTAAAGTGACAGCATGAATATCACGAGATATTTCCAACAAAGCGGATCTGTTGCGCACCAATTCCTTCGTCATCGTCCTGTCAGTCATTAGGAAGGAAAACTGAAGGGTGCTTTGCCCAGAGGACTGCCAGGAATTTTAAAAAGCAGTGAGCCCTAAAGACACGGCATGGGAGACTGAGAGAAATGCTGGGAGAAACAAAAACATATCGGAATAGTGTTTATTTATTTATATTTTCATATTTTCACTTTTTACCCGCAGCGCCGTGGCGTAGTGGTTAGTACGGTCGCCTCTCAACAAAGGTTCGATTTTGTATTTGTGTGTGTGTGTGTGTGTGTTTGTGTGATTGTCTATATGTAGCCTTGCGATGGACTAGTGCCCATTTTTGTTCTGTGTTCACCCGGATAGGTTCCAGACAGTGAAATCTAATTTCGGTCAACCCGCCAATTCCTAACTGTAGCATTCCATTGGATGTAACATTGGGGCATTCCGGTTTCCTCCCACATTCCTAAAACATGGATGTTGGGTTGATTTACTGATTTTAAATTAGTGTGAGTGTGGCCCTGTGATGAACTGGCAACCTGCCTTTTGCACCTTGAGAGATCCTTAGGATAGGATCTAGCATACCTTTATAACCCAGGCGTAGGGAAAAAACCGATAAAGTTTTTTTTAATCAAATGTCATTAATCGCTACTTCATAAATGTCTGAATCTCATGTACATCATTCATTCATTCATTTTCTTAACCACATATTCCCTAGTTTGGGGTCATGGGGGGTCTACTGGTGCCTATCCCAGCGCTCATAGGGCAAGAGGCGGGGGTACACCCTGGACGGGTTGCCAGTCCATCGCATTGCTGTACATCAGTTGGCCAAATAATTAATAATTGGCCTAATTGACAAAAATGCTGATCTCCTTTTACTGTGGGACCAAAGATGAATTCAAGAACTTTGCAGAAATGTGTCTCCCTCTAGGTTAATGTATAGATCCTGTACCTGTATGTAGACAGATTGCTTGGCAGTTCAGGTAGCTGGGCATGCTAAATGTGTTGCAGGAGTGGGCGGGCGGACGGGCGGGCGGTTTGGCCGTGGAAATAAAAACTGGTGTGGGAGAGTCAGATATGAAACAGCCTTCACTTTCTGGCAGGAGTGGGCAGACAGGATGTATTGGTCAAACCTTCTATTTTAAACATTTGTAAAATGTTGGTAGTCAGTTGATACCTTGGATTTCTACCCTGGTGGCTGTGGACTGTTCTATAGGAGGTCAGTAATAAAATCCTACCAATGCCAAGCTGCCAATATTCATTCATTCATCTTCTTACCCGCTGATTCCATAATTCAGGGTCACACGGGGGTCACTGATGTAGCCTACATAGGGCAAGAGACAGAGGTACACCTTGGGCAGTTCGCCAGTCCATCGCCAATATTGGGTATCACTAAAGTCTCAATACCTCATAGGGGTTAAATTTCCCCTGTGCTGTAACAAATGTCTAATCCATTGGTTTCCACCCTGGAATCTGATTAGATTCAATCAAATAGAAATAAATGAAGTCGCGTCACAACAAAGAAAGTCCCGGGTTTGACTTCTGGGCCAGGTTGAGGAGTTTGCATATTCTCCTTGTGCTTGCATGGTTTGGTCCGTGTACTCTGGTTTCCTCCCACAGTTCAAAAACATGTTTGTGTGTGTGAGTGTTTTTTTTTGTCTATGTGTGGCCCTGAGATGGACTCGCGACCTGTCCAGGGTCTACCCCTGCGTCTCAGCCTAAGCGCTCTGCAATAAGCTCCAGCAAACCCACCTGACCTCAAATTATAAAATAAGCAGGTTCGAAGATGAATGAATGAATGAATGATTAGAAATAATAACTATTTCTACACAACCAAATAACATCTCTGCCTGTAGATGGTGCTGTAACTTTGAAAGCTTCTGTTGAACGTTAGGTTTCGATACATCTTCTTTCGACACTTATTGGTGTTTCCCTTGAGAACAACAGTGCATGCTGGGATTTCCTTTGCCGCCTCTGTAATCTCTTTTTCTTTTTTCTTAGGAAAGACCTTTCCACTCCTGTTCTTTGTTCTTTAGTCTTTTCGAACCTTTTGACCTTTTATAGACGGTACAGATGGTTTCGGTTCCCTACCATGGTCTCCTCTTCTTTCTCCTCTCCACTCAATCCTACCCCAATCCGAAACGTACTTTTCCCCACCTCATTAAACCTAGCTGAATTGTCATCACTTAGCGCCGTATTTCTTTGAAATTCTTTCTTCGTCTCTTCTTTTTTTTTTTTTTTTTTTTTTTTTTTCTTTCCCCCCCGCTGTCTGATGTGTCTTGCCAGATAATTGTTGCCGGTCGATAAACCTTACATTTCAAAGCACTTATGGTTTCTGGTTCCAAAACCTATATATGTATTAAAGCATTCCAGTCATCAGCTTGTGGTGAATTGAACAAATGATTTATTGTTATTGTGTTTAATTGCTATAGATGGAACGCCGTTGCCTTTTTACATGGCTTTTTTAATTAGAGAATAAAATCGAATGCTTAACATTCATCGAGATTCGCACACACACACACACACACACACACACACACACACAAAAACGCACTACGTATTATTACGCCTCTAATCCAACAGATATGTATATTGTGTTTCATGTTACATGTTACGGTGATGGGGGCGGGGGCGGTTCGGGGGAGGGGGTTAGAACTTTTGAAAAGAACGTTTCCCTCAAATTGCTAATACAATATTTTCCATTGGGTAGCGTAGTGGTTAGCACGGTCGCCTCACAATAAGAAAATCCCAGGTTCGATTCCCGGGTCTAGGATCTTTCTGTGCGGATTTTGCATGCTTGCGTGGGTTTCCTCCAGGTACTTCGGTTTCCTCCCACCGTCAAGAAACATGGTTCATTCATTCATTCATTCATCTTCTTACCCGCTTATTCCCGAATCCGTTGTCACAGGGGTTTGCTGCGCCTATCCCAGCGCACATAGGGCAAGAGGCGGGGGTACACCCTGAACGGGTCACCGGTCCATCGCAGGGCAATTTCCGCATGTCTCTAAAATATTTCTTCTTCTTCTTCTTTTTTTTTAGTAATTCCTCCAGTCCTGACCGTACCTGTCGGAGGAAGTGTGGTCAATGCCAGCGAAGGTGGAAACACAGAGCTGGTGTGCCTGGCTGAGGGAAAACCTCGCCCCCCAGTACTCTGGTCTCGGGTCAACAAAGAGATGCCTATGCCGTCGGGCGAGTGGATAACAGAAACGCGCGATGGACGATTGCGCCTCACTAACGTTACCCGAGATATGGCGGGGGCGTATCGATGCCAAACGGCGCCCTACAATGGCCTCAACATCAAACGTAGGGTGGGATTGGTGCAGCTCAATGTGGAGTGTAAGTAGACTTTGTGTTTGATTATTTATTAAGTGTACAACGGCAGCCAACGTCGCAGGATTACAAAATATGACGTAGAACTACAATTTGGTTGTATATCATACTGGAGTAGAGGATAATTCTGGGCTCATATTCACCTAGCTGAACAGCTTCAGAGATAGATGTCATGCCCGGATACCTCCAGGAGCACTCACTTTCCTCCCCATGCTTTGGATTTATAAGCTTTTATCATTTGATTAAAATCATTACTTACCTCGATTTACACTGAGCTATTATGTAAATTGATGGCAACGCTAGTAAAAACCCACAGCGATGAAGAATCCAGACAAAATGCTGTGATTAGATCTTGTTTGATGAAGCTTGTTCTAAAGTGCTGTTAATCTGGTGAGTGAGTTCCCTTGGGACATGTCCAACATCCACACACACACACACACACACACACACACACACACACACACACACACACACACATTAATACACACACACACACACACATTAATACACACAATCAACATTTTTCATTAAAACACCCTGAGCCGCCACCTTTTATCATTGTATTTAAATGCAGCCTTTTGGAAGCGGCTGATGCATTAATGCATTTTCACTCTCAATAATGTGTCCATTATGACGCCTACCAAAAAACAGGTTTCCTAAGAGCCCAAGCTAAAAAGGCTCAGAGTTCATTAGCACCGTGGGTAACTCTGGATCATTCAATGCTCTTCAGTCCTTTTTCTCTGGTGAGGCCATTAGCTCAAAGTGATGTTCCTAAACCTCAATAACGTAGGTTATGTATTGAGCTCGCTCTTACAGAACTTATCCCCTGTGGGTATTATGCACAGGTAGAAACACAGACCAAAAAAAAAGGTCGGTGTTAATACATTTGCAAGACTTGCAGGATGCCTAGATGAGACTAGAACTTAGCAAACACACCTTGTTGTGTATTATGTTTTATACGCAAACATGATTGCATCCCAAACAGCAGCCTCAACGCCGTGCCCTATAATCTCTAGTGTAAAGGTGACTAATAATCTTTTTCCATCAATTTATTTTTTAATCAGATATCGGTTTTGAACTATCAGAACCACCGATATGTGTGTACGCCTTTCCATGAAAGCAAAGCTTTTTATTTTTATTTTTTATTATTTGTTACCCATTTGTGGACCTAAATACTTTAAACAAGATATTTTAATGGGGTTGCACGGTGGCGTACACAACAAGAAGGCCCCGGGTTCAATTCCCGGTTCGGGTGATCTTTCTGTGCATGTTCTCCCCGTGTGCGTTTCATCCGGGTACTCTGGTTTCCTCCGACAGTCCAAAAACATGCAGATTAGGTGGATTGGTGATTGTAAATTGTCCATAGGAGTGAATGTGTGACCCTGTGATGGACTGGCGACCCGTCCAGGGTGTTCCCCCTGCCTCTCTCCCCATGTGCGCTGGGATAGGCACCAGCAGACCCATGTGACCCCGAATTACAGAATAAGCGGGTAAGAAGATAAACGAATGAATGAATGAATAAAGGTATTTTAATTACATGCATTTTTCTTGATTTATTCCATAAAATCATTTATTATAAAAACATTTACATTTGAATTTTTGTAGCTCCATCTCTCTTTGTCTACTTAACGATAGCTGCGAGTGCATGAGCCTGCAGTTTGGGATGCACATCTGTTTACCGCACTGTTTATTAACGAGTGCACATCTGCACTTGTGTGTCCCTGTTTTCCTGAAAAGGGGCAGTTGCACGGTAAAGTGTTTTCCTTTTCCTAGTCAAAATCGAATTGAATTTATTTAGTTGTGCTTTTACTCCTCAATAACCGTAACGTCTGATTTAACCAGTCTAGGCTGTGAGCTTCCACTTATCCACTGTGATTACAGGTGACATGCACCTCCATTCTGCCTCCATTTTCTTTGTGCTATTTGATTCGGGGGCAACAATTCACTAAAATGCCTGTCATTTCTTTGCCTGCAGCTCTGTAATTACCACCACCATCTCTTTTCCATTATCTTATTTCCAATTTCCTGTTTCTTTTCTTCATACTTTGTCTTTTCTTTCAATTCTCATTGTCCCTATCTCCATCCTCTGTTTTAACACTTTATCTCCTTGAACTTTTGGAAACTCATACTCGTAACTTGGACATCTGCTAGCTGCATGGAAGCTAACCCGATGTATAGATTGATCACATTGATCGCCCGGGCCGGGGATCTTTCTTTGCGGAGTTTGCATGTTCTCCAAGGGTTTCCTCCAAGTTCTCCGGTCCAAAAACATGCAGATGAGGTGGATTAGGTGATTGTAAATTGTCCATAGGAGTGAATGTGTGTGTGAATGGTTGTTTGTCTATGTGTGGCCCTGTGATGGCCTGGCGACCCGTCCAGGGTGTACCCCCGCCTCTCGGGGACCTCACGCGCAGCAGACCCCCGTGACCCCGAATTTTGGAATAAGCGGGTAAGTAAATGAATGAATGAATGAATGAATCACATTGATCGACGAATTCCTGCTCAATGAAAAATCTATAATTGTAAGCCCCGCCCCCAATTTAACTCACCATCAGTTGACTTGTTGACTGATCAGTTTAGGTAAATTTATGCTACAATAACAACCTTTTTTTATACCAAGGTTCGATTGGTGTGCTTTTGGAGGTACCACCAACATGGAAAATCTAGGGTTCAGAGAGTGTGTGCTCTGTAAATACGGCCGTGTGTGCTGGGCAATGATTATTATTGGATGGCGAATAATAGTCTAGGTTAAACAAACACCCAGTCTGAGAACAGCGATGGTTATACTTCACAGGATGGAATTGCTGGACACGATAAACTCTCGACCCAGGTTGTGGCTGGACTAAGGCATATGGACGTTTCATGGTTTCGGACAGGATTCCTCACTGTTTCCCTACAGACTACCATTCCTGAAACTTTCCACAGAGATGCCTAGTTTTCACTTTCAATTCTTACTTAAAATTTCCCAGCATGGTGGTACCAACATTGAGGCTACATTATCTTTTAAAGAAAGATTAGAGAAGAGAAAGAGAAGAGCTTTGGTTTCAGTTCGTTATGATCATAGAAAAATAATTATTTAGTCCCCGCTCCGCTCCCACGACGAGCCTGGGCCCAGAGTAGCACGGTGAGCCGGACGCGGCACGCCAAGCTCTGTCTCGGCTTTATGTTTCGGTCGTTCTATGATGGACTGGCGACCCGTCCAGGGTGTAACCCTGCCTCTCGCCCTATGTGAGCCGAGGCAGGCACCATCAGACCCTGTGACCTTTACAACAGTACTGGTGCCGGCAAAATTTGGATTATGTGCATTTACCAAAAACACACCCATGAAAATTCAATTCCTTGTCAGTTTTATGCAACAGCAAGAGTAATTTTTAAAGAAAGAAAGAAAAAGTAAGTAACAACTGTGGTAGCCAAGTGGTAGGTGATGGACAGCTAAGTAGAATCCGGATACGAGTTTGATTTTCAGGATGTGAGTGAGTGAGTGAGGTTTAAGGGTCTCCCGGAGTGAGACCCTTAAACCTCAATTGCTCAGTTGTATAAAGCCGCTTTGGAAAAGGACGCCAGTCAAATGCATTACATGTAAAAATAACAACAGGAACTTTCCTATTATTTAAATTTGCTTAAACGTTTTTTTTTCCTCTTCTCAGACCCTCCTGTGGTGGACCCGGTCTTCCAGAATGTCCGCTCTCCAAACTACAAGCCTGTCATTTTGCGCTGCCTGGTTCTTAAGTCCAATCCAACCCGCATTGCCAGTGCACGTTGGTATAGGAACACCATTCCGATACGCACTCCTCCTGTGGATCCTCAAGATGTCCCTCAGCTCCGTTTCATCCTTGATCCCACCAACAACGGCACGTACGAGTGTAAAGTCAGTAACGGGGTCGGGACCTCTTTCTGCAGCTTTCTCGTCTCAGGTACTTGGTTTGTCTAAGCTACTGTGTGAAAGTTTGGGGAAATAGTAGATTTTCCTTTTCATAAAGTAGTGTCAGCCAGTGGTTTTCAAAAAGTGGTTGTGCAAAAAGATCAGTAGGGGGCGCAAATCGTTTCCAAAAGAAAACCACAAATTCTGTGTCTGTCTGTCTGTCTGTCTGTCTGTCTATCTAATGGATAGATCGATATTTTTTTGCTGTTTTGGGGGCTTTATGAGGGATGTGTGTGTGTGTGTGTGTGTGTGTGTGTGTGTGTGTGTGTGTGTGTGTGTGTGTGTGTGTGTGTGTGTGT
>JAOTRA010050661.1:0-19617 GCA_026260255.1 Pseudolaguvia tuberculata | reverse complement strand
CAACTCTTCACTACCACTGAGACCCTGTTTGACCTCCTCCCTGAATCTCACACTACAGTCTTCCTCCTTCAGCTTCCCCCATTCTTTTATGTCCTCTCTCTTTTTCTCTTCTTCTTAACTTCCAAAGCCATCCTACAGACAACCATCCAATACTGTTTAGCTACACTAACCCCTGCAACCACCTTACGGTCCCCAATCTCTTTCAGGTTACCTCTCCTGCACAAAATGTAGTCCACCTGTGTGCAACTTCTTCCACTCTTATATGTCACCCTATGCTCTTCCTTCTTCTTAAAATAAATGTTAACCTCTGCCATCTCCATCCTTTTAGCAAAATCTACTAACATCTTCCCTTCCACATTCCTCTCTTTAAAGCCATACCTACCCATCACCTCTAAATCACCTCTGTTCCCTTCACCAACATGACCAATATAGTCTGCTCCTATCACCAATCTTTCATGCCTAGCATGACTCTCCATCATTCCATATAACTCTCTCAAAAATCTTTCCTTTTCCTCTATCTCACAACCTACTTGTGGAGCATAAGCACTGATATTTACCATCACACCATTATAAAACAGTTTCCACCACCAATGTTCCTGGCTTAACTCCCTTTCCACCTGGTTTCCTGAACACACAAAATATCCACCTTTCTGCGCTCCATAATGTTAGCTAACTCTCTCCTTTTACCAGTCATAGTACCAACATATAAAGTACCCACCCGAATGTCCACTCTCCTACACTTCTCCTTCGCCTGCTGTCTCTATAGATGTCTTCCTCATCTCCTTCTCCTGCTTTGGCCCAATTTCCACCGTTATCCTATCGACAGTACATATGGCGGTCGTTGTTCACCCGGGCCACAACCAATCCGGTATGAGATTCTTATTCGTGATCCGCATATTTCATTTGACATTTGGATGCCTAATGCAACCCTCCCCATTTATCCGGGCTTAGGACCGGCAATAAGAATGCACTGACTTTTGCAACTCTAATGGCTGGGTTTGAATCCTTTTTATTAAATTTTTATTTATTTTGTGTCCATTTTATCCAATTCTCCTTATTCTATACCCACCTATTCTCTAATTTGGAGGATTCTATCCTCACCCTGGACAGGTAGCCAGTCCATCAAACATTTATGTTCACTTCTATAGGCAATTTTGAATCGCCAATCAATCTACAGTTAAGACTGTGGGAGGAAATCGTAGAAAACCCATACAAGCACAAGAACATGCAAACTAGCACTTTTGTAAGTCGCTCTGGATAAGAGCGTCTGCCAAATACTGTAAATGTAAATGTAAACTACATATAGACCCCTGCAGCGGTATCAATTCCTATCATATCAATTATCCTGGTCTTACCACCACTGTATCCCTTTGGGATGAACTGGAATGGTGACTGACCCACCCCAGACATCCTTACCTGACCTTAGTGTCTGCTCTCACTATTACTGTTGAAGCTGAATAAAGAGATATCTCACATTCAAGCACAAAATTGGACTGGAGCTTCATCCAATAGTAAAAATAGCAATCAATCTGGAAGATGGTGATGTTTGTGATACTCATGTGACTAAAAACATTTGGCGGTATAGTGTTCAAAGGGTGCGGCTGTCTATATTGTTTTTGGGTAAAAAGCAGGCTTGACTGTTGCTGTTATGCTGTTAGTGATTAGTGGTATCTGTTGCAAATAATCACCAGCTAACCCACTAGATACATTTATTTTCTATGTGCTGTTCATATTTCTTTGTTTCACATTCCTATATCTTATTCTAATGTATATGACCTTAATGTTTGACCTGACAAGATATAATGTACATGTTTTTGAACTGTGAGAGGAAACCAGAGTACTCAGGGAAAACCCATGCAAGCGGAGAACCAGGGCCGTCGTGTTGTCAGCTTCCCATGCTACATGAATGCTAACCTATGTAATAAAAGGTTGCGGACTTTACTATAACCCGTTCCACAGTAAACATCTGATACTACATTACTGCTAGTTCTGGTACTCAAATAATACAGGTTTCAGAGGCTCCTTAGAAATGTTTGGACCCTTAGAATTGTCCTAACTTTCCCCTAACTTACGTGCGCCCCACTTCATCTCATACTTATTCAATAAACTCACATTTTTGTAAATGGTATATTGAGAAAAATTTTTCCACCTAATTAACCAGATTAACGATCAGTAACCTTCTTAAACCGCATCGTATTTTACACGATCGTAGGAATGATTAACATGTTAAACCTGCACGATTCTGTATTGGGGAAGAAAAAAGATTAGCTAATAAGGTAATGATGTGTTTGGAATTGAACCGTCTAATCAACTAAGGCCTTTAACTTGAATGGTACCACCAAGAAACATTTATGTCCAAAGATTCTGAAGATTTATAAAATAGATTTGACCTGTAGCCGAAGGACCACAGCAACCCAAGTGACTCAAGGTGGAAGGAGTAGCTTAGTGGTTAAGGTGCTGGACTGATACCAGAACGACCAGGGTTTGAGTCCCAGCTCCAGCAAGCAACCACTGTGGGCCCTTGAGCAAGACCCTTAATCCCTGATTAATTATTAGTTGTTCAAGAATAGATCAAAAGGTCAGTCGGTCTGGATAAGATTGTCTACCAAATGCTGTAACTGTAAAGCAGTTTAATACATTCATTCTTTCATTGAATTCATGAATTTGGGGTCTGGATAATCCTTAGGTCGGATACTAAATGCGAACACACGCTTTATTTAAAGTGCTAGCTGATGTTAAACGGGTAGGGCGAGTATGGTAACAGTCGGTAAGGATTTCATCAATCGGTTACAATAATATTTATGAGATCAGACAATAATGTTGAATTGAGGAAGTCTGGAGTTCGGTAGGGGTTCCATTTCATCCCACTGTACAGTGGTGTTCAGTTAGAACCAAGGTTCTGTACAGGACATGAAAGTTCTTCCACTCCTAAACCTACAGAACACAGCATGACTTCCTGGATGTTTTGTGTACAGGGACATTGTCCTGCAGGAACAATGTTTGAGTCTCTTTCTAGTGAAGGACAAGACTTGCTATACTCTTTTCAGATTTTTTCCCTCAAGTGCAGCCGTTCAGCCAGACCAAATCAAGGTCATCCAGTTCCCAATTTTACAAACCCACAGAATATGGTGTGAAGGTTTTGAACTCTTTGAAATCTTTTCAATCTGAGATTGATCATTGGTTTGTATCTATAGTAGATTTAAACAAAACAGAGGAAAAACTCTTAAACATACAGAACACAGGATTTTAATGAAGCCATGCGATGAACAAAGATTCATTCATTTATTCATTCATTGTGGATTAATTGCTCAAAAGCCCACGGTGGTTGCTTGGTGGAGGTGGGATTTGAACCCCGGTCTTTCTGGTATTAGTCCAAGACCTTAACCACTAGGCTAGCACTTCCCACAGAAAGGCTACGCAAGTGCGGGGAGAACATATAAATTCCTCACAGAAAGCCCAGGAATTGAATCCAGGAGCTTCTGGTTGAGAGGCAAATGTGATATCGACTGTGCCACCATGCCATGTTCTTTCTGTTCTAAAATCCCAATCCAAGAACTGTGCATCATATAATTATCACCTCCAGATCTTGACTTCCTGCCAGTCCAGCAGGCGTCTTGGCATTTTAAATCACATGATAATGATTTGTGGCTACTCGTGGTACCAGGCATGGTAGTGGACAGATTGAGGATTTTTACACTCAGCTTACAGACCCTAAGATGGCGTTATCGGTTGTCTTCGGCGGTTACAACAAAGATTAGTCATTGGAAATTTTCCACCTTTTGTATTAAAGGTTCATCAAATAATAAAGATTTTTGGCATCCTGCTATATAATAAATAAATATATTTATTTGCATAAATATAAAATATGTCCTGAAGCATTTTGTGTGTTAAAAGGAGAATTCATTATGCAAATAATAAAACAGTGTCACATTTTACCCTTCCAGCCTTTGGCAGATTGAGAAACTGCTATAAATATTAGATTAGACAGCTGAGCAGTTGAATAGGGCCCTTGCTCCAGGGCCCATGATAAACAATTTTGACATGGCAGGATTTGAACACTAGTTTACAAAAACAATAGCAAAATTCATTCATTTATTCATCTTTATACCTGCTTATTCCCTAATTTGGTGTCACAGGTGTCTGCTTATACCTATCCCAGCTAACATAGGTTGAGAGGCGGAGGTACACCTTGGATGGCCCACCAGTCCATTTCAGGGCAACACATAAACAAACAACCATTCACACACATATTCACTTCTATGGACAATTTAGAATCACCAGTCGACCTAATCTGCATGTTTTTGGACTGTGGGAGGAAACCGGAGTACACAGAGGAAACCGTGGGGAGAACATGTAAACTCCTCACAGAAACTCCTCAGCCCGAGAATCGAACCCAGGACCTTCATCTTGTGAGGCAACCGTGCTATCTACTACGCCATCGCGGCACCCAATAGAATGGTTATGTATAATAATAATAATAAAAGGAAAAGAAAATAGTAAAAACTAGCATGTTTGGACAACAAACACACTTGACATCAATAAACACTTGGAATGGAGGTATTTTAAATCACTTTTTATTGGAATAAATTAATTGTTTTTTTTATTGCTGTAAATAGAACTTTTTATTGCTGTAAAAAAAACGCATTTAACTGCATTCTGTAGCGCTTAAGAAGTTGATGGTCCAAAATTGGCAGCTTTGGTGGTCGTTCATTCATTCATTCTTTCATCTATAATGCTATCCATTAAGCCATCATGCTGATGCTATTGATTCATCTTTTAACCCACTTATTCCCTAATTTTGGGTCTTGGGTTCTATCCCAGTGCACATAGGGAAGGTTAAGATAGGTTACTAGTTCATCGCAGGGCCACACATACTCCCACTTATGGGCAATTTAGAATCACTAGATTAGACATGTACATGTTTTTGGACTGTGGGAGGAAACTCCACACAGAAAAGCCCCTTGGCCAGGAATTGAACACAGGACGTGTTGCAGCGCAGCCATGCTATTTTCAGCTCTATCTTCTGTTAGTAGTGAATACTGTGAATGCTTCAATAATGCTAATGCCTCCATACACAACCAGCCGTGCTCCAGCCATTATTTTTCCATGTCAGTCCAATTTAGATAAGGCAATAATCTGCCTAATGCCAAATATCGAGGTAATCTCAGCACCTCTGATACGTCTCTGAGGATGAAAGACAGAAGGAATCATGGGATTAGAGAAAATAACTTTGTCGCCGTTACTCTCTGATGAAAAAAATATACGCAAGAGCTTGTTTCTCGAACCTGAACCACAGCCAAGTCGCTATGAATTTTAATGAGCACAAGACGTTCTGTCGCATTTTATATTAATAAAGAAAGTGCTGTTTGACTAAACCTTACCGCTAACTTTTTTTTTCCAGGACTGATCCCATAGGACTGTGTTATCCAGGTTCCTAAAAGCATTCCAGAGTAAAATATATAGTGTTGAATAGTTAATAAACAGAAAGCCGATGCATAATTTCTCCAATAAGTCAGATAAAATATACTTTTTATAGGCAACAGTAATTTTAAGGTTTATGTTTGTAAACCTTAAAACATTTTTGCAGGCGTATCAGGTCCTGGTTGGTTTTTTCGGCTACTCCAAAGCTAATAGTGCCACATCGTTGGAACCTCAGACCAGGACATTCATCTTTCATCTCTAATCAATTCAATTAAACTTTTTGTCTAATCAGTCACAGTCAGACAGGAGATCCTTTTACACTGGATTGATGAGTTGTGGCTGCATCCAAAATCGCATTCCTCCATACTTGTGTCAAACAGGTGTCCAACTCCATTCCTGGAGATCCACCATAACCCATGATAGTTTATCATAAATCCTCTTTATTTGCACCCGATCCAGCTAATCGTGTTGGTTGAGATCGTTTATAAATGAAAGCTAAAATCTGCAGGGCTTTGGCCATCTAGGAACTGAGTTTGATACCCCTGGTGTCTTGCATAATTTATCTCTGCAAACCTGGTGCAACACACCCTACTATTAAGATTCAAGATATTGATTATTTGATTCAGATGTGATTATTTGTGATCAGGTTTGATTAGGGTTGGGTCTAAACTCTGCAGGACACCCCGATTCTCTAGGAGTTTGAAACCTTTATTACTCACCAGGAGATGGCAGCACAGGAATTTTTGATACGCTCTCTTAGTACGCAAAGAATGCTGGTTTAGGCTGCTGGAGCCTATACCAGCACACATAGGGTGAAAGCCAGGGGTACACCCTGGACAGGTTACTTGTCCATTACTGGGCCACACATAGACAAGCAGACAAGCGCACACACACACATTCACTCTTACAGGCAATTTTCAATCCCAAAAATTAATTTAATGTTAATGTTTTTGAACTGGGAGGAAACTGAGTTACCCAGAGGAAACCCAAGCAAAGGCTGAGAGAACATGCAAACTCCCAACAGAAAGACCTCGGCATGGGAATCAAACACATTCACACACACACTTCTATGGGCAATATAGAATCACCAATAGACCTAATGTACATGTTTTTGGAATATGAGAGGAAAAAGAGTATCCAGAGAAAACCCACAGGGAAATGTATAGTACAAAATTCACACCTTAATGACCCTTTGTCTGGGAATTGACCCAAGGACCTTCTTGCTGTGAGGTAGTATGGGTTTGATGATGCCTATCCTATCTCACATAGGGATGTGACCTCACGGCAACACATAGACAAACAACCATTCACACACATTCACTTCTATGGACAATTTAGAATTACCAGTTGACCTAATCTGCACGTTTTTGGACTGTTGAGTACCCAGAGGAAACCCACTCAAGCGTGGGTAGAACATGCAAACTTCGCACAGAAAGATCCCCGGCCCGGGAATTGAATACAGGACCTTCTTGCTGTCAGGAGACCGTGTTGACCACTACGCCACTGCGCCGCCTTTGAGATCCATGTAGCTAACCAGGAATAAAGAGAGACTAACAGACACCATATTGTCATTTGGCCAGGCCTGAATTCCTTCAGCTAGCACACTGAAGTGAGAGAAAGAGAGAGAGAGAGAGAGAGAGAGAGAGAGAGAGAGAGAGAAGCAGACACAGGAGAGTGAGACAATTGGTTAGGTTACAAAGACAAACAGACAGACTGGCGCAACAGGGAGGCAATGACACAGCCAAAGGTTGAGAGTAAAACGGAGACAGACAGACGCAGTAGTAAGAGTAGGACATGAAGAAGTTAGACAGATTGTCGCCTGGACCGCGTTCATCACTAGCTGTCTCGCTCTGAGCTCCACTCATTAGCACAGCAGTGCAAATGCACATGAATAATTCATGAGCTGCTGATTAATTCCTCAATCCATCAGAGCAGCTGCTCTTGTCCAAGGATTTGGAGAAAGGCCAGTAGGTTGATGACCCATAATGCTTAGTTTCACGGTCACATGACCAAGGAATGTGATTTGAACAGAAAAAAAAAATAACCGACGTACAAGTACTGTGTATGTATTTAAAGATGTGTGTTTGTGTATTTATGGATTTGGCATTTTATATGTTTGGATAAGGTTACTTTTGATTGGCTTGATTAAAAAATATAAATGTATTTATGTATATATATGTAAATGAGATATTTTCTGTTTAACGATAAAGCACTGACATACATTTCCTAATTGTTTTAATTTCTAGGCTCTCTGTGGGATAAATCTTTACCTATTTAATTTAAAATAATAATAATAATAATAATAATAATAATAATAATAATAATATAATTGGACCACAGTTTTCAATCAGAGTGGAGATCCCACCCACAATAGATCTAAACCAATCAGATGGCAGATCTCTGTTTATGAGCTGTTTAGATTGTTTCAATAATTCATTTATCTTCTAACCCGCTTATTCCCAAATTCAGGGTCACAGGGGACAATTGAAGCCTATCCTAGCTCACATAGGGTACACACTGGACAAGGCTGCCAGTTCATTGCAGGGCCACACATAGAACAGTCATACACACTGACATTAGCTTATATTTAGAATCACTAATTAACCTAATGTGCATGTTTTTGGACTGTTGGAGGAAATTGGAGTACCTGGAGAAAACCCACACAAGCTTGTATTATGCGGTGACCTTGCTAACCACAACGCCACCACATTGCCCATGTGTAGATTTTTTATTTGTTTATATTTTGCTTTGTTTGAAGATAAAACCGCCCCACAGCTACATTGAGGTGGTGGCTCAGGAGTTAAAGTGTTAGCACAGCATGCATTAACATAGAAAAATTCTTACTTTGTCCCTAATGATAAAGTCAAAAAAAAACCTTGAGGAACCAAATACAAGAGGAAACCTACCCTCACCTGGGGGCACGGAACGTCGATTTATTACAGATTATACTAAGGATTATTAGCGTAATTTAAACTATCATCTTGGGTCCCAGTCAACGTAGGGGATTATTACATTTTTGTTTTCACTAAATTCTATACATAGTACTTATAGTAAATTGTGAATAAAAACAGAATGCAATGATGTAAATGTTTCAAATTTCAATATTTTATTTAGAATAAAATATAGAAAGATATCAAATGTTGAAAGTGAGAAAATGGATCATTTTAAGGAAAAAATAAGTTGATTTCATGGCATTAACACATTTACAATAAGTTGGAACAAGGCGAATTTTTAACCCTGTGTGGAATCCCTTCTTCTTTTTATAACAGTCCACAAACGTATGGGGACTGAGAAGACAAGTGCCTCAAGTTTGACAATAGGGATGTTGTCCTATTCTTTTCTAAGACAGGCTTCTTTGTCGCATCTTCTTCTATGGGTGAAAGATCTGGACTGCAAGCTGGCCAGTTCAGTAGCCGGATCCTTGTTCTATGCAGCTATGATGTTGTAAGTGATGCAGTATGTAGTCTGGCATTGTCCTGCAGGAAAATGCTGTTTTAGAACTTGGATATACTTTTCAGCATTGGTAGTCCTTTTCCAGATGTGTAAGCTGCCCATACCACACGCAATCATGCAACCCCATACCATCAGAGATGCAGGCTTCTGAACTGCACGCTAATAACAACTTGGGTTGTCATTGTCTTGTTTTGTCCGGATGACATGGTGTCTCAGTTTCTCAAAAAGAACTTCAAAGTTTGATTTTTCTGACCACAGAACAGTTTTCCACTTGGCCACAGTCTCTGGACCAAAACTCATTTAAAATGAGTTTTGGTCCAGAGAAAACTTCTGAGCTTCTGGATCATGTGTAGATATGCTTTCTTTTTTGACCTATAGAGTTTTAGCCGGTGACAGCGAATGACATGGTGGATTGTGTTCACCTACAATAATTTATGGAAGTATTCCTGAGCCCATGTTGTGATTTCCATTACAGTAGCCTTCCTGTATGTTATACAGTGCCGTCTAAGATCACATGCATCCAGTATGGTCTTCCGGCCTTGACCCTTACACACACAGATTGTTCCAGATTCTCTGAATCTTTGGATGATATTATGCACTGTAGATTAAGAGAACTTCAAACTCTTTGCAATTTTACTCTGAGAAAGTTCTTTCTGATATTTCATGTTTGAGTGAGTTTACACTCATTCCTGTTTCCTTCTACAGTCCATTAACATGTATGTTAGGTTAATTGACTTATTCTAAAAAAAAACTAAAATCTCATACATTCCATAGTGTGAATGTATGTGGACATGTGATGGGTTGGTTAAGAGATAAGATCCCCTGTGAACCTGAATCAGGAACAAGTGGATATAGAAGATAAATGGAAGAATGAATATGCTTAAGCGTTTTTTTCAAATGAATTTTTTATTAATTATTAATCCATTTTATTTATTTCGCTGTTTTCGCTTTTTGAAAATTGAAAATGTCAAAACGACACATACATAGATTAATCCGTTTATAGATTTGCTCTTTAAATGATTTTCATTGAAAAGATTGAACGCATGCATCTGAATTGGAATGTAATCATTCTCATTATGCTGCTCATGGAGTGTGTGGGAAGAGGTTATCAACGATCCGTTAGTGAAACAAGATAAACACAAGAGAGGTGACTTGGAAATTTGATAGAAAGACCAAGTACTTAGCGGCAAAACCCTTTTTTGTGGCCCTAAGACGGACTGGTGGACTTTTAAGGGTGTACCCGGGCATTTCACCCTATGTGCACTGAGATAGGCTCCCTTGTGGCCCTTAATTAGGGAATAATCGGGTTAGAAGGGTTATTTTCTGATCTGCTCCATCTCTATCTTAATCTACATCTGAAAAGTCATCCTGTTCTTTTTTTCACGATGCTAGTTATGAGCAAGAAGAGAAGGAGTGAGTTTGTGTGATGAGGACACATGACGGGCATAGTTCGATTCAAATAGATGGTCACGCACAGGATTAAAGGCTTGAGAGAAAAAAGTTTAGGTAAGGAAAGGCTTTTTTTTTCTATTATTATTAATCCATTTTTTTGATCAATGAATAAATGACAGAATGAACACTTTAAAATATTTATTGGTAGATGACTAACACACACGCACACGCACACACGCACACGCACACGCACACACACACGCACACACACACGCACACACACACGCACACACACACGCACACACACACGCACACACACCCGTGACCCCGGATTCGGGAATAAGCGGGTAAGAAGATGAATGAATGAAAGATGACTAGCATGAATCTAAGAATTAGAAAAAAAAATTAACATTAGTATAATCTGGAAGATTAACTGGTTAATGGTGTTCAAAAGCCAGAAGAAAACAAAACTAGCCAAAAAGTTGGGATCCCGGGGACCTTCTACAACCTACAAAACTAGCCAAACTAGCATTCTAGACTAACTGTGGGTTTTAACAGTTTGGACACGAACCATATATGGATCTTATGTTCAGTTGATCCAAATCTTTTAGCAATATAGTATATTGCTGGGGGGTACAGGGATAAAAAATTTGCAGAAAGTGGTAGCAGAAACCAGGTGTCTTGCCACTTTAATGGTTTTGTTCCAAAGTCATTCTTGTCACCCTGAAGTAGCTGTGATTTATTTTCCGTTTTGATTTTGGTCTTGTTTCAGTTACTGATGACTGTAGACATTTTTTATTTGATGATGGATGTTTTAAATTCATATTCTTCCATCTCATATTGGTTATCACCCTCAACGTATCTGTAGAACCCCCAGCATGTCGACCATTATTTTAATGACTCTTTTTTAGCTTTGTTCGTGATGACACACTCCAGCCGTGCAAAACACATATAGGCTAAATAAATCTCATATTTCTTTTAATGAGAGGATTATGTAAAAATTACAAGCTGTTAAACCTATTTTTTATATCTTCCTGCCTTACAATGTTCCCAGAACTCAAATTTTTACTTAAATTGAAAATATCAAGAACGTGCACGGCGTGGGGGTAGTGGTTTCGCACAGCCGGCTCACAACAAGTAGGTCCAGGGTTTGATACCCGGTCAAGTGGTCTGTGTGGAGTTTGCATGGTCTCCTGGTGCTTGCGTGGGTTTTCTCAGGAGAGAAAGAAGAAACAAAATTTGTCATGTACAGAATTATACAACATATAGTGAAATGTTTTTCTTCACATATCCCATCTTAGTAAGTTGGGGGCCAGAGCACAGCGCCCCCAGAGCAGGAAGGGTTAAGGGTCTTGCTCAAGGACCCAACATTGGTGGACTTGAGCCCAGGATCTTTTTATCTTGGCGGTGCTGGGCCTAGAACCCAGGTCTTTCTGGTCTCCCAATCAACAACTCGGCAACTTAACCATTTGAGCCACCACTGCCCCTCAGGGTACTCTTGTTCCCTTCCACAGTACAAACATTGGGTTGATTAGAGATAACCCCCACACTTCTGGAAAGACCATCAATTTGTTTGTCTCAAGTGACAGTGGGGATCTATGTCATCAGTGAGATCAGACAAATACCGGGGTTCCAGGTGTTCAGTTTAACCAAACTCTGTACAGTACATGAAAATTCCTCCACTCCACAGCATGTCTTGATGCAGATAAGAGGTTTTGTGTACAGAAACATTGGCCTGTTGAACCGTTGTTTGAGTCTCTTAAGCCTTTTTTAGTCTACATAAACAAATAATGATGGCTTAGTGTTGACTTACAGAGAGGCATCCCGGGTTCAATACCCAGGCAGGGGTCTTTATGTGCTTTTTGCATGGTTTTACTCTGGGTACTCTGATTTTCTCACACAGTCCAATACTAAATTGCCCTTAGGAGTGTATGTGTGGCCCTTCAGTGAGTTGGGATAGGCTCCACCGGACCCTGGATAAGGTACCTGGATAAGAGTGGCAGCCAAAATACCTGAAAAGTAAATGTTGTTAAGAGGTTTGCGTGCGTACTACCAGTAAGGTGTCCCAACACAGGTTTACAGTGACCAACTGTAAGAATTTATGGCTGCACTGCTCTGTTCCTCACCTCTCATTCTGCCAGCGTGTCTCGGGAGTCTTGAATCACAAGTCAGGAAATATGAGCTCGGGGAAATCCCGCATAGAACAAACACCAGAACTTTGTCATTGACAGTGTATTCATGCAGAGACCTCTGAAGTTGCATACAAAGGAGTCGAGTATATATAATAAGAAAAAGAGGAACTCAGAACAGAGCAGTTGGTTACTCCTTCTGAGAATAACGGACAGGAAACCAACATCCCTGAGCATGTGCTTACAGATTACCTTCTAAGGACCGAACATTTGGTTTTGACTATGTGTGTGCACATGAGAATGTACTGAGTTGTGCAAAATAGAGAAGCATAACACAAAAGGAGAACACATGTACACAATTTCACATAATCATAAAGAAATAACACACAATAAAACAAGTTACAGGAAAAGAAGATAAACTAATCTCTTCACCAACTGTGGGCTTCCAGTTTGAAGAGGAACCACATATGGATCTGTTGTTGAGGTGACTAAAATATTTGGCAAAATAGTGTATATAAATTTTTATTTAAGGTACAGTAAGTTGAAATTGATGTATCTATATCTTGTCAAGTATTCAAAGAGCCACATGTGCAGAATTGTATTGCATAAGCTGCAAAGCAACAATGCAAACAAATATAACATATCAAAACATTTATCCATTCCAGCCCTGTGCAAGGACATGAAAGGCAATGCACCAAGCACCAAGCAAAGCCATGTCAGGGAAGGACAACATGAATACATTTTGATGCTGATTTAGCAGAAATACAGATGCCATCTGACAGCATCAAATAATGTCCTGAGGCTAATAGGTCATTTATTCAAAAGCCAGGTCGGTATAACCATGATACCCCTCACCCCCACACCCCAACACACCCCCACACACACCCACACACACCCACTGAAGCCTGAGGCAGAGCCAGAGGGTGAGAAATGTTCTTCATGAAGCAAAAGGGCTATAAGTATTGAACAAATTAAAGTGGAGGTCTGAGTCAAGACTGAAGGTACAACTATATTGATGAAACAAGGAGGCAAAACAATGTCCTTTTCAGAGCAAGAAGACCTGAGAAAAGAAATTGGACTGAAATTGGACATAGCAAAGCATGGCGTCATCCTCAATATATAAAAAAAAGACTAGAGAAAGGAAAAGAGTAGAGAAAGGAATCATGAGTCATGTCCTCCATAGTGTAAGTCAAAATAATTGCTACAGGTATTTTTAATATGGCAAGGATTAAATGTCACCCATGCATGTCAGATTAATGTCTTCAGTATACCGAGCGATTGGAGTGATCTCCTCAGCAGAAGTGAGAAAACAGAAAGAGACTGTCCACGGTGAAGCTAGGAGTCAACATGATGTGGTAAAGTAGTTGTGGTGGCAGTGGTAGCACAGTCGTTAAGGTGTTGGACTGCTAAATAAAAGATCAGGGTTTGATTTCCAGCACCACCAACTTACCACCTTTGGCCCCATGAGCAAGGCTCTTAACCCCTAAGAGCTTAGGTGTATTAACATGATAGTTGTAAGTAACTCTGGATAACAATGTCTGCCAAATGCTGTAATTTTTCATGGTTCATTAATTATTTAATCATTCATTCATTCATTCATTCATTCATTCATTCATTCATTCATTCATTCATCTTCTAATTCTCTTATTCTTTAACCTAGCGCCACAGGGTCTGCTGGTACCAATCCCAGCACACATAGAGCAAGAGACAGGTTTCACCCTGAACAGGTCGCCAGTCCAACACAGGGCCACACACAGATGAACAACCACATACACCTAATGTACATGTTTTTGGACTGTAGGAGTACCCGGTAGAAAGGCATGCAAGCATGAGTTGAACATGCACAAAAAAGACCTCCGGCCCAGAAACCAAACCTGGGACCGTCTTCTTGTGAGGCAACTGTGCTAACCACTACCCTTTAGGTAACAACTACAATAATAATGTTTGCTTGTTTGTCTGTTTTTTTCCTACAATGTATTTATTTGAAGATTCCCAGAAAACTAAAAGATCTTAGCTGGTCAATAAAAATAACATTTTTTTACATGTTTCCAAGTTTACTGCGGATTTTCTTTGAAAGCTCATTTGATGGTTTGGCGATTTTCTCCTCCTGAAAGCACTTGACTTTGAAACCCCTGTCTGATCAGGAAGCGCTCAACTGTAGGAATAAACTTGAAACTTCAGAGAGTTTCCACTTATCCAGTGCAGCCACTGAGGTTCTCTACGTTCTCGGATGGTTAAGATCTGAAACCTGACCCGTTTCTAGCATTCATTGACATTCGGAACTGTAAAACCTTTAAGTCGGCCATTATTTAGGTACTAATGATGCCTATTTAAGTATTAATGTTCTCATTTGTATAGAAATATATGAAAATGAAATAGTATGAAAGTTTGAGAGGAACCAGACTCAAAAGGGATAAAAACACATTTTTATCTGGGTGGCCCTTTACGTGTTTGTAAATTACAGATTTTGGTAATGGTGATTAAATGTAAATTAAACTGTAGCCCTGGGCTAGTGCAGCAAAATGAGTGTTGGTCCGTACTTGAAGCACCTCAAATTTAAAGAAAGGGGCAGGTAAACTGGTGCCTCAAGAATAAATTAACCCTTTATATATAAATAGTTATTTTCATTAATAATGCTTTTTAATTACATTGGTTTTCTCCTGGTACTTTGGTTTCCAACCACAGTCCAAAAATATGTACATTATGCTGATTGGTGATTCTAAATTGCCCAAAGGAGTAAATGTGTGTGTGAGTGCCTGTAATGACGTGGTGAGCACAGAGAAGAGAGCTGGATCCATGATGCAGTGAAGGGTGATGGTTTATTTACAGTGAGGAGTGCAGATATATATATATATACAGTGAACAAATACCAAAACAAATAAACAAAACATGATAGACACGACAGGGGAAAACACGGAGACACTATAACAAACGAAACCGAAGTTCAGAAAGTGTTTCAACGCACCGAACATCCTCAATAACCCACACCTGCGTTACTACCACGTGACCTTAAATAATACGTCATCGCCCTGGTAACGCAGTTGCCAGGACGACAACGCCAAACATGTCCGTGCTGGTGTGACAGCTAGTGCAGCGTGGGGGGCGGAGCCTTCAGTCTATGCTGCCTGTGGGCGGGTGGCCTGAGGCCTTGCCCGCTGCTGCCACGCGAGGGGCGGGGCCCCGTTCTTAACCTTATATAACCCCCCTCTAGTACTCAATAGGGGCCGTAGAGGCCGCAGGAAACTCAGTAGGGGCAGCAGGGGCCTCAGGAAACTCAGTAGGGACAGCAGGGGCCTCAGGAAACTCAGTAGGAACCAAAGGGGCTCTAGGAAACTCAGTAGGGACCAAAGGGGCCCTAGGAAACTCAGTAGGGGCCGAAAGGACCCGAGAGCACTCAGTAGGGGCCGTAGAGGCCTCAGGAAACTCAGTAGGGGCCGTAGGGGCCTCTGGAAACTAAGTAAGGGCCGTAGGGGCCTCTGAAAACTCAGTAAGGGCCGTAGGGGCCTCTGAAAACTCAGTAAGGGCCGTAGGGGCCTCTGAAAACTCAATAAGGGCCGTAGGGGCCTTTGGAAACTAAGAAAGGGCTGTAGGGGTTTCTGAAAACTCAGTAAGGGCTGTAGGGGCCTCAGGAAACTCAGTAACGGCGGTAGGGGCCTCAGGAAACTCAGTAAGGGCCGTCGGGGCCTCTGGAAACTAAGAAAGGGCTTTAGGGGCCTCTGGAAACTCAGTAAGGGCCGTAGGGCCTCAGGATACTCAATAAATGCCGAAGAGGCCCAAGGAAACTCAGTAAAGGCCGAAGTGACCCGAGAGAACTCAATAAAGGCCAAAGGAACCCGAGGAACCTCAATAAAGGCCGAAGGGGCCCGAGGAAACTCAATAAAGGCCAAAGGGACCCGAGGAAACTCAATGAAGGCCGAAGAGGTCCGTGATTACTCAGTAAAGACCGAAGGGGCCTCTGAAAGGGCCTTAGGGGCCTCGGGAAATTCGGAAGGGGCCAAAGGGCCTCAGAAGGGACCGTTGGGGTTGCTGAGGGAACCAAAGGGTGCATTGAGGGGACCAAAGGTGACCAACCTAATTCTGAGGGGCCCAAAGGGGAACAACCTAACCCTGAGGGGCCTGAAGGGACAGAGAGGGACTCAGATGGGACAGAGAGGGACTAAAATGACAGCACAGGGGACTCAAAAGACAGCACAGGTGACTCAAAAGACAGACCCTGATGCAGACGCTGACCAGAGCTCAGATGCAGACGCTGACGAGGGCTCAGATGCAGACGAAGATGAAGATGAAAATGCAGAGGGTTCTGGTGAGGACGAACCCAGTCGCTTGAGACTCCTAGCTGGACCGAACGATCCAGTTCGTATACGGGGCCCCAGCTGCACGTCCAGTACATGAGACAGCAGGTGGGGTCGCAGCCCTAGGGTAGCCTCCATCACCTCGACGGGACCACTGTAGCACTCATCAAGCAGGACAGACTGGATGTGAACCTCCACGCAGCCTGGTGAAATCACAGTGGGCTCAGATGCAGAGTCAGTGGGTTCTGAGGCAAATATAGAGGGCTCTGAAGCACACACAGAGGGCTCTAATGCCCACACAGCGGGCTCCGATGCACACACAGAGGGCTCTGATGCACACACTAAGGGCTCAGTAGGTCCAGAAAAGGTCTCAGAAACCCAGTAAAACCAGTGCTTAATATCCATGTCCTGCTGCCAGTATAACTCCCACACTGACGCTAATGCCAGTAATGCCTCGTCGCACAGTAACAGGAGAAAAAACTCACACTTGCTGTTCTCCGAAGGAAACAGACGAGCGTGTGAGAAATACCGGCAACATTGAGCAACAAAGGGCAGACAATGTTTCTGCTTACCGCTGAATTTATTCTGGGGTCTGCGGTGCTCACCCGTAGGTGCTAGCAAGTGTGCTAGGAGATTAGCCGGTTGTGTTAGCTCTCTAACGGCTAGAGTGTGCAGCCGGATAGCGGTTAGAAGGTTAGCCTCCGCAGCATCGAATGCTAATGCTAGCGATGCTATACGTGCCGACAAAAAGTCCGGGCTAAACGGTTTAATGAAAGAGTCCACTACCGTATTCCTTCCTGCTGGATCCGTAGAGGGTGGGTTATTCTGTAACGACGTGGTGAGCACAGAGAAGAGATCTGGATCCATGATGCAGTGAAGGGTGACAGTTTATTTACAGTGAGGAGTGCAGATATATATATATACAGTGAACAAATACCAAAACAAATAAACAAAACACGATAGACACTATAACAAACGACACATAAGTTCTGCATTACTAGCGCGTGACCTTAAATAATGCGTCATCGCCCTGGTAACGCAGTTACCAGGACGACGATGCCAAACATGTCCGTGCTGGAGTGACAGCTAGCGCAGCGTGGGGGGCTGAGCCTCGTCAGTCTATGCGGCCTGTGGGCGGAGCCTCGCCTGCTGCTGCCACGCGAGGGGCGGGGCCCCGTTCGTAGCCTTACAGTGCGATTGTGTAGGATGGTATGTTTGGGATGTACGAAATAGCAATCTGTCGAGGGTGTACTCCTGCCTTCCATCCTATATGCGCTGGAATAGACTCCAGCAGACCCCGTGACCATGAATTAGGAAATAAGTGGGTTAGAAGAAGTCCTATTGTGTTATAAAATCTTTGGCCCACCAAATGAAAGTTTTTTTAAATAAATATGACCAAAGGAAGCCGTAATAGGCTTTGAGAATAGATCATGGAAAGTCCATATTACAGTCCTCGCATGTATATTTCTTCTCACGGTTCTGATCAGCAATGTGCTACAATATGTTCCACGCGGGTTCCGAGTTGTCCATGCATGGTTTAGGCGACAAAGGTGATAATTAAACTCATGTTTTTTTAAATTGGGTTTGAGCAACGTAGCAGAACGCAGGAGGAGGCGCATTAATAGCGTCTCACGCTCCCTCGAGCAATCTCATGAAGCTGGTACAACAGAATTCACCAAGAAGCAGAGTATGTACTCTCAGGACCATTTATAAGAAACACTCTAAGGTCATAAAGAGGCTGTGTTTTAGACTGTAGACTGACTCAGGTTCGTGAGTCTAATGTAGGGGCGCTTATTAGGGAAAAAATTAGTATTAAGTACTGAATCTTAGCAAAGTAGCAGTCTGTTGTGTGATACTGAAATGAAATATGCCACAAGAGGAATGTTGCAGGGTCAGAAGTCAGTGTTTTTTCAAGAATTCATTTGGGAGATTTGTTGTAAAAAAAATTACTTGGGTTTTTCTTTTTTTCATTGTTAATGCAATGGCTTAGAGGTTAGGATGGTCGCCTTACGATTCCCAAGAAAGAGGATCTTTCTATGTGGTTTGCATGTTCTCATGTTCTTGCATGAGGTTAATTGGTGATTCTATTTAGGAATCCCTCGAATTAGGGAATAAGTGGTTTAGAGATGAAGCTTAATGAATTGTCTGTCATTACACTTAAAAAGATTCAGCCAGGATTTCCAGTGACCAGATTACAATAATTCATTCATTATTCATCTTCTTACACACCTATTCCCTAATTCGGGGTCACAGGGGTTTGCTGCAACATATCCCAGAGCACATAGGCCAAAAGGCAGCGGTACATCCTAGACAGGTCGGAAGTCCTTCTCATGGCCACACAGACAAGATTACATCATCCTTTAAAACTGACCTGTACATTTACAGGAAACACGGCAAAACAACCCAGCGTAGATGCATTGTCCAGTAGAGGAAGTTGATGCAAAAGCTGAAAAGGATGCAAGAGGAAATGCGTATTTGGTTTGCTGCTTTCACATTATATTTGGCAACACAATGTTCTCTTTAGGAGCAGGCAAAGGGTTTGTATACTGGGTACTCCGGTTTACTCCCACTGTCTAAAAGAACATATACAGTAGGTTGATTGGTGGACCCCTGCCTTTTGCCTCTGTTAGGTGGGATAGGCTCTAGCAGACCCCTGACCTAGAATTAGGGAATAATCTGGTTTGACAAATGAATTAATGAATGTAAGGTGGCGGACTGAGCTCCGCCCCTCACGCGACATCAGCGGACGGGGCTCCGCAACCATGTTGCGTCACCTGACGGGGCTCCGCCCCCACGCTGCGTCAGCTGTCAAAGTGCAACTTGCATGATTGCCGTCATCGTCCTGGCAACTGACGTAATATTTAATGTGTGGGTTATTGTAAATGTACGGCGTGCTTGCATATTGGGAAATCATTGGACTAATATAAGAT
>JAOTRA010050656.1:0-19619 GCA_026260255.1 Pseudolaguvia tuberculata | reverse complement strand
ACACACACACACACACACACACACACACACACACACACACACACACACACACACACACACGCACACACACACACACTCACTCAATATTTCCACATCCAAACTTCAGTCTCAATCACAATCTACAGCTGTAACACCAGTGTTATTTAAGAATACCATAAATTCTTTCAGTGTACACCAGAGGGAGTTGTAGAGCCAGCGCCTGTCTGACTCATCTTCTGAACCAGCCGTTGGAGCAGGTTAGTGCAGTAAAGCCTCCACTGATCAGAGGTGTATATCCAGCACATCCTGATGATCAATCAGAGGAAGCAGGAGACTAAAGAAAAACTATAGTTGTGAAGCTCACAAACACACATCCACACCCCGCCAACATCATGTCCACATCCTGCCAATCACTTCAGCTTCCTCATGAATCCAAAGAAAAGAAAAGAGAGGGAAGAAAAGAAAGGAAAGAAAAAGGAGGAGAAATAGAAAAAAACAATGAGGCAAATCTGCCCAGAAAAAGAAGAATGAAAAATTTTACCTTTTTTTGATCATCCAATTTTTGACTTGTGGACTTTTTTACATGCTTTATGCTGTCGGGTTGTACATCCATTACTGTCAGGGCAGAAATATCTTCAGAACAGAGTGAGAGAACAAGAGAGGAGGCTAAAGGTGTGTGTAGGAGAGACAGAGGCCTGATGTCACATCTTTTCCTCCAGTGTGCATGAACGAGTGCAGAACAGAGCAGACAGGAGAGCAGAAAAGACGGCCGTTATTGACAATCCAGAAAGAATAACATGATCCTGATACATCCATCCGTCCATCTGTCCAACAACAGCTGTCCACCTTCACTCCATCCTCCAGGTTTCTCCTCTGCACTCAGAAAATCACTTCTTCCACATCTGGAAGAGAAAAAAAGCTTTTTTAAATGATTCAATCAACAGTTCTTTTCTTTTAACACAAAATGATCAACTATCCAGTCATCTCTTTATCTATTTATTCATGTATTCACTCATCCATAAACTATACATTCATTTACCCATCCATACATTTATCGATCCACCCATTTATTCATCCACCCATTTAGCCATCCACCTCTTTATCCAGCCCTCCATCCATCTATTTATATATTCATTATTTTGTCCATTCATGCATCCTTTTTTATCTATTTATCTATTCATATCTTTATACAGCCATCCATTCATCCCTCTATTCATTTATCCACTATCCATGCATCTATCCATCTATTTATCTATTCACTAATTTATCGATCTATCCATTTGAATATACATTTATCATTCCAACCATCCACCCATTAATTTTATCCATTCACAACTTTATATATCTATCCTTGCATGCGTTCTCATTTCTTCTGCAGATGGAGGTGGATAGAAGTGTTTCTCTCCTCCAGGCTGAGTTCTGAGATCCTGTTCACTGATTTAAAAATAATTCCTTTACTGTGTGAAACACATGCCAACTCCACACAGGCAGTAAGATGCCTCCAGAACATCTCCTCAATGGAGTCCATTTCTATCAGTCCATTTGTCTATCAGTCCATCAGTCTATCCTTTTCTGGTCTTTCTGCCCCTCTTTGGGGATTTATTTTTGTTTTGTTTGATTCATATAAAGAAACAGATCATCATTTCAGTTCAGTTCAATTCTGCATGTTCTCCTTGTGCTTGTGTAGGTTTCCTCCAGGTACTCTGATTTCCTCCCAACGTCCAAAAACATGTACATTAGGTTAATTTCTGACTCTAATTTGTGAGTAGTTGTTAATTGTGAGTAATTGCCCCGCGATGGACTGGTGACCTGTCCATGGTGTACCCCTGCCTCTCGCCCTATGTGCGCTGGGATAGACTCCAGCAGAGCCCCATGTAATTTTGTTTATTTCTTTATTTCTTGTAATTTTAATAGTTTTAGTCACTGACAAGGGAGGCGTGGTGGCGTTGTGTTCTGTACGGTGGTCTCACAGCAAGAAGGTCCCGGGTTCAATTCCCGGGCTGGGGATCTTTCTGTGCGGAGTTTGCATGTTCTCTCTGTGCTTGTATCATTGCTTTCTGCCCTATGTGCACTGGGATAAAGTAGACTCCTGTGACCCCAAATCAGTAAATAAGAGTGTGAATGAATGAATAAATTAACTTCTGACATTTAATTAAAACTTTCTCCACAAAACATTCAACGTATTAACCTCCAACTTTTCAAGTTTAAATTCTTAAATTCATACATCTATTACTTTATTTTTCTCAGTTCATTCATCAATCTCTCCATCACTGCGCATCGAACCTCTGACCAACCCCATCATTACATCTTTATGGATCATTCCATCATTTCATTTATCCAGCTATTTTTCTCCTTTTTCCTTTCATCTTCTCTTTTCACACACACACACACAGACACACACACACACAGACACACACACACACACACACACACACACACACACACACAAACGCACACACACACTTACACACACACACACACACACACAAACACACTGAACATATTTCACACATGCACCAGACAATTCTGATTTACATAGACACTAAATATAAGTGTGTGTGTGTGTGTGTGTTCACCTTGAAGAAAAGCATTGAGACAGATTTATGTATCCTTCTCATTAAAATTCTAATAAAACTTCATGTCAATAAATCTATAAATCACAGTTCAATCACGTCACTGCACGCACCACTTCCTGTCTGTCTCTCTCTGTCTGACTGACTGACTGACTGACTGACCTACTGTCATTAAAACAAGGATGATTCAATGTGCATAGAATGTGTGTGTGTGTGTGTGTGTGGTGGGGGTTTGAATCACAGCCAACACGTTGTTTTTGGCAGACACACACACACACACACACACACACACACACACACACACACACACACACACACACACACACACAAACTCCCCATCCTCCGTCCTACATCACTCCCCCTCCATCCTAAACCACACCCTCATCCTCCATCACATCCTCTCCATCCTACACCAGCACCGCTCCATCCTCCATCCCATCCTCTCCATCCTACACCACAGCTCCTCCGTCTACACCACAAATGGCCCTGATTTTAGGTTTCAGTGTTCACTGTGTATAAATCCTTTGTGCTGTGAGAGCCCACATATGTGAAGTCTTTGTGGTTCACTTCCATTCATCACACACTTCTCTGTCCTTCTCCCCCACTGCATGATTAACGGGCAATTCTCCACATTTAGACTTATCTGTCATTGATGTCATTTCAGATCAAGCAGGAAGTCGGAGGTGATTAAACTATGAATCAGTGTCCAGGCGCATCTTCAGCAGGAAACTCTAGAGCCAGAGGAGTGTAAAAGTAAAGACGGTAAAAATATTAGCGAATGAGGAAATTATTTTTTTAGAATGGAATTAAGATCTTGAGTGTGTACACAGCAAAACTGGAGAGTTGAGTTTTTGTTGTTAAACATTTTAGAGTTTATTTGAACTCTCAAAGTGTAATTTTAACCCTTTTGGAGTTAAATTGGACTGAGTGTTGGAGTTAATCATAAATGGTAAAATAACTCCTCAGAAAGATGCAGTTATACTCCACCCTCACAATTCAGTTGGAGAAATTTATAGATCGCTGCCATTACCACGTGCAGTTTGGAAGGTTAAGTAGCCTTGGGCTTAAAAAAAGTTAACATAAAGTTGTTTGTAAAATCACAATCAATCAAAACAGGCAATTATCGTTTTAACAACAGAATTGCTTGCAAATGTCCAATGTAGCGTGATTATGATGATAACCCACTTTACAACCTCTAACAACCAGCAGTGCTTTCTTACCAGATGACTTCTGACAATCCACTAACACTCCACTAACACACACCACAACGGATGTCTATTCAGCATTTAGCAGAGTGGACGCACGTAAGTTTTGACGGTATACCGGGATGTGTTCTCAGAGCATGTACTGGACAACTAGCACAGGTCTTCACTGACATTTTCAATCTGTCACTGCACCTCAACCCTCATCCTGAACACCCCTGAGCATTCCACAGGGCTGCGTTTTAAGCCCACTGCTCTACTCCCTATTCACCCACGACTGTTCACTGTTCACTGTGTCATTCACCCAGATGACACCACTGTAGTCGGCCAGATCAGCAACAATGATAAATCAGCCTACAGGGAATAAATCCAAAGCCTGACATCGTGATGTGCCACCAACAACCTGACCCTCAACGCCACAAAGACTAAAGAGATCATTGTGGACTTTCGAAAATCTAGCAGCAGGATGATGCTCTATCCTGGCACCAGAACACTTCAGCTCTGGTTAAGAAAGCACAACAGCGCCTGTTCTTTTTGAGGAGTTTAAAAAAAGCTCATCTGTCCCCAGAGATTCTAACGAGCTTCTACAGTTCTACCGTTGCATCATCAAGAGCATCCTGACCAACTCTATCACTGTTTGGTATGGAAGGCCCTTGAAACCCGTACAGTGCATCACTGGCACCAAACTTGTCAGAAAGAGGAAGGGATGGGGGGGGGGCTGGATCGGGGATATGAAGCGCACCCAAAAGCAGGATTGGCGGGTTTAAATAGTCCATTTTATTAATATTAAAAAAAAAAACAAGGACAAGATTTAAATTAAACAAAATACCTAGAACAAGATCAGACAAGATGTGACGAGGCAGGATCGCTGAGTAAGCACATGGAAAAAAAAACAAATCAGGGCAAAAGGGGAAAAGGCGAGAAAAGTGAGATGAACCAACACCTCTAGGAGAAAACTGCCGGCTTATAAGGCGTGTGAAATCAGCGCACAACAAGACTCAGCTGTGCGCGCGCTCACGCACACGAAAGCGCTCCAGCGCAGCCGAGCCTGTGCATGCGCTGCTGCACACTGGCATCGCGCCGAAGATGCTTATAACAGAGGAGCGCGTGACAGTACCCTCCCCTCTATGAACGCCTCCTAGCGTTCTCCTAGGGGGACCCTCCGGAAGAAAGAGGGGAATGATTCGAGAACCAGAGCCAGAGCGTTACGAGTATCAGAACGAGGCGAGAGAGGGAACTGAGACGAGAACCAGACCAGAACCAGAATGAGACTAGAGAAACGAGACTGTAAGGCGGCGAACTGGGCTCTGCTGTCAAAGTGTTACGGACATGTTTGGCGTCGTCGTCCTGGCAACTGGTTACCAGGGCGATGACACAAAATTTAAGGTGACGCGCTGGTAAGCGCAGGTGTGGTTAATTGTAAATGTACGGCATTTGTCAGACTACTGAGCTATCTTGGGATATTGTGTAACTTTGGACTTTTGAATGTTTGTGTGTTCCCGTTCAGTGTTTCTGCATATTCGTGTTTTGTTTGTTTGGCTTCGTGTACCACTGTATGTATATATTGTATATGTATATATTATGCTAGCACCCACAGGTAAACTCCTGAAGCCGCAGAATAAATTCAATGGCAAGCCGGAACGATGTCTGCCATTCATTGCAAAGTGCCGCGGTTATTTTTCTCGCGCTCGTCTGTTCCCTTCGGAAAGAAATAAATGCGAGGTTTTTTTTGCTGCTACTGGGCGATGAGGCATTACTGGCAATAGCAATGTTATGGGAAGTGTAATGGCAACAACACGTGGATATTATGCGCTTCCTGCATTGGGTGTCTGAGACCTTTTCTGCACCTACAGAGCCCTCTGTGTCTGCACCAGAGCCCTCTGTGTCTGCACCAGAGCCCTCTGTGTCTGCATCAGAGCCATCTGTGTTTTCACCAGGCTGCCTGGAGGACACCTGCTCGCCGTGCGCTAGTGAGGTTCACATCTCGTCTGTCCTGCACGACGAGTGCTACAGTGGTCCTGTCGAGTTGATGGAGGCTACCCCACGGCTGCGACCCCGCCTGCTGTCACATGTACTGGAGGTGCAGCTGGGGCCCCATAAGCGAACTGGATTGTTTTGTCCAGCGAGGCTGGGTTCAGCTTCGTCTTCATCATCGTCTTCAGCTTTGTCTTTGTCATCGTCTTCAGCTTCGTCTTCGTCATAGTCTTCAGCTTCGTCTTCATCTGAGCCCTCGTCTGTGTCAGCACCTGAGTCCTACACGGCGTCTGCATCAGGACTTTTTTTTGGTTTTCTTTTGAGTCCACTGTGCCTTCCTCAGAGTCCCTCTCTGTCCCTTTGGAGTCCCTCTCTGTCCCTTCAGAGTCCATCTCTGTCCGTTCAGAGTCCCTCTCTGTCCCTCCAGGGCCCCTCTCTGTCCCTCCAGGGTCTCCTTCGGGCCCCTAAGAGTTCCTTTCGGTCACCTCAGTGTCTCCTTTGGTCCCCTTGGTTCCTTCAGAGTCTCCTTTGAACCCTCTCAGCTCTCTCTCGGTCCCCTTGGACCCTCTTGGCTCTCTCTCTGTCCCCTCAGACCCTCTCGGCTCTCTCTCTGTCCCTCCAGAGTCCCTCTCAGTCCCTACCGAGTCCCTAGAGTCCCTCTCGGTTCCCTCAGAGTCCCCTTTGGTCCCTTCAGTTCCCTCAGAGTCTCCTACGGCCCTTTCAGAGTTTCCTGAGGCCCCTACGGCCCTTTCAGAGTTTCCTAAGGCCTCTATGGCTCTTTCAGTTTCCTGAGGCCCCTACGGCCCTTTCAGAGTTTCCTGAGGCTCCTACAGCCTTTTCAGAGTTTCCTGAGGCTCCTACAGCCTTTTCAGAGTTTCCTGAGGCCCCTACGGCCTTTTCAGAGTTTCCTCAGGCCCCTACAGTCCATATAGAAGTCCCTCAGGCCCATTTGGTCCCTATAGAGGTCCCTCAGGACCCTTTGGTCCCTACAGAGGTCCCTCAGGCCCCTTCGGTCCTTACAGAGGTCCCTCAGGCCACTTCCATCCCTATAGAGGTCCCTCAGGCCCCTTCCGTCCATATAGAGGTCCCTCAGGCCCCTTTGGTCCCTATAGAGGTCCCTCAGGCCCCTTCGGTCTTTATAGAGGATGCTCAGGCCCCTTTGGTCCCTATAAAGGTCCCTCAGGCGTCTTCGGTCCCTATAGAGGTCCCTAAGGCCCCTTTGGTCCCTTCAGAGGTCCCTCCGGTCCCCTTAGAGGTTGCTCCGGTCCCTTCAGTGGTCCCTTCGGTCCCTTTAGAGGTCCCTCCGGTCCCTTTAGAGGTCCTTCAGGTACCTTCAGTGGTCCCTCCAGTCCCTTCGGTTCCTCCAGGGTCCCCTCCGATCCCTATAGGTTTCCCTTCGTGGCTTTCTGGTTTCCCATCTTGGCCTTCCGGTTTCTCTAGGCTGTCATCAGTGTTCCCACGTCTCTTCCTCATGGGGGCTTGGAAGCCTCGCCCTGATCACACCCCACTCCTCTTATGGAGAGTACAGGGCCCTGGACCCTCTATCACTTTTGAACAGGGGGCAGACTGCGGGGTGTTTCTTTTGGGGTGCTTCCTTTTTGTTTTTTGTTTTCGTCGGGGCTGCACCTTGGAGGACTCCGGGAGGCGTCTTCTAAAGGGAAGGGGTTATGTAAGGCAGCGAACTGGGCTCCGCCCCTCGTGCGGCATCGACAGACGAGGCTCCATCCCCAACACTGCCGTGGCTGTCAAAATGTTACAGACATGTTTGGCGTCGTCATCCTGGCAACTAGTTTACCAGGGCGATGACACAATATTTAAGGTGACGCGCTGGTAAGTGCAGGTGTGGGTAATCGTAAATGTATGCCGTTTGTCAGACTACTGAGCTATCTTGGGATATTGTGGAACTTTGGACTTTTGGATGTTTGTGTGTTCCCGTTCAGTGTTTCTGCATCTTCGTGTTTTGTTTGTTTGTTTCCATTCAGCGTTTCTGCATCTTCGTGTTTTGTTTGTTGGGCTTCGTGTATCACTGTATGTATATTTTCGCACTCTACTTTATTAAACGTCACCCTTCACTGCAAAATGGATCCGGCTGCTTTCTCTGTGCTCACCACATCGTTACAGAGACCAGAAGCGAGGCGAGACAGAAAGCCTGACTTTCTGGCTTTTGACCTTTGGACCGTACTACGTTATCACTTTGCCCTGTGTTTTGGATTTGTTCGCTATTTGCTCCTTTTCCTCTGGAATAATAAACCTTTGTGAGTACAAGTGCTGTGTATCTGCATTTATGGACTCGGCTAACAACCGGCATCACCGCCCTCACGGAGGAGCTTTATAAACTCTGACAAAGTGTTGAAATCAACTCTCTGGGAGTTAAATCAACACCAGACTTTTTGCTGTGTAGGGACTTTAGCTAGTATATAAAACCAAGAAAAATGTATAATACAAAATGATAAAAATCATTACAAAAATTTAAATAAAGCAAATAAAAGCAAGTTTAACCCTCTGGAGTCTGGAGGGATTCATATAATCTAATTGTATGATTTACAACACAAACTAAGCTACAATAATATTTCAACTGTATGCATACCCGCTGGCGAAGAGGTTAGTGTTACGCTAGAAAACCACAGACAGGTAAGTCGCTTTAAGCACAGATCCTTTTATTCTTAGGAGAGTGACACACAAATAGGACAGGACAGTTGCGGAGATCAGGGGCGGAGAGATGACTTGAGGTGACACAGATGCTGCCGCAGATGAACAATAATGCGCATGACACAGCAGAAACGATCGGGATCCTGGGAACACTGGAACACAAACGGAAACAAACGGCATATAGATTTACGGAGTCAATCGCTGTCCTTTAGCTTCTCTGAACGAGCTTGGAGTGTTTGAGGCGTGAGATTAAGTAGTGAGCATGATGAACTTGGAATAGGGGACAGGTGAGCATGATTAGTATTCGGGAGGACATGATGGTGAGTGAGAAGGCGTGACAGAACCCCCCTACAGAATGGCCTGCTCCTGAGGGCCGAAATGAGCGGCGCCGTGGTGGTCTTCCGCGTCCTCACAGTGCTTGGGGCTTGTGGGTTAACCTGATGGAACTCCTGAATAAGCTGAGGGTCCAAAATGTCGTCACTTATCACCCAGGATCATTCCTCTGGTCCATACCCTTCCCAATCAACCAGATATTCTAACTTACCACCATGGCGCCCGGATGACAGAATCTCATTAACCTTAACAAGGAGTGGTAAGGGGGGTTCTTCCTGGGAATATTCTGTGGAGGCAAGGGCAGGTTCAAAATATGGCTTGAATTGTAAAAGTGGGGTGAATGCAGTAATCCGGGGGGAGTGACAAGGTAAATGTAACCAGGTTTACCCTCCTGAAGATGGTGAAGGGGCCAACAAACCTTGAACCTAGTTTTTTGGATAGTCGTCGCAGCCGCAATTTTCGGGTGGACAGCCACACCTTCTGACCTGGTTGATAGTCTAGGTTAGTGGATTGATGGGCATCCACGGTGTGTTGCTGTCTGCGGATAGCCCGCTGATGTTTTCGATGCGCCTGGTCCCAAACCCTCTCGCTCTCCCAGAACCAGTGATTCACCGCCGGGACATCCGAAGGTTACCCTGACTACGGAAATAGTTGGGGCTGATAACCCTGAACACACTGGAATGGCATCAGACCTGTAGTAGCTTGCCTTAGTCAATTCTACACTTATTCAGCCCATCCGAATAACTGGCTCCAGGAGTCCTGGTGGCCGTGGCAGAACATGCGGATGTGCGCTCTGTCTGGCCATTGGTCTGTGGATGGTACCCTGAAAACAGACTGACTGCAACTCCTAAGAGAGAGAAGAAAGCCCTCCAAACCCGGGAGATAAACTGAGGTCCTCGATCTGAGACTATGGTTGAACAGTCTGTTGGCTGTCTCCATGGCAGTAGGCAGTTTTCTGAGGGGAATCAGACGGCATGACTTTGAAAACCAATCAACAATGACGAGAATAGAGGTGTTCCCTCCGGAGGCTGGCAGATCAGACATGAAGTCCACTCCCAGATGAGACCATGGGCGATGGGCAGAGGTGGAGCTTCCCAAACAGTCGATTCATTGGGCTCTTGGATATGGCGCACTCTTTGCACCCCCTCACGTACGTTCTGTTCTCTCCAGCCATGTTGGGCCACCAGATGCGCTCTGCCAGTAGCGAGAGGGTGAAGTTGGCCCCTGGGTGGCCAGTGCCTGGGTTGGCATGAGCAGAGTGGATTAGAGCTAGGCATTGGGTACTGGGTACATACTGCTTACCAGTGGGACAGCCCGGCGGAGGCGGAGGTGATGGATCGGCAGCGGTCCAGTCTATAGGACTCAGGATCATAGAGAAAGGTAGAATAGGTTCATTCCTCTCCTTTGTGTTGTCCAGCCCATTAAATCGCCGTGACAGAGTGTCGGCCCAGGTAATCTTGGAGCCTGGACGGAAAGAGATCGTGAGATCAAGTAAAAGACAGGGCCCACCGTGCCTGACGTGGATTTAGCCGCTGGCTTCCCGCAAATACTGTAGGTTCTTGTGGTCGGTGATGACTGTGAAAGTGTGGTCAGCCCCCTCTAACCAGTGCCTCCACTCTCCCAGCACCAACTTGATTGCATTCCGCCTGGCTGAATTTCCTACTCTTGGAGCACCTTGTGAATAAAGTCCTGAAAAACAGAGTGTGCATTAGCGAGCCCGAAAAGCATCACCAGATAGTTGTAGTGGGCCGTGGGTGTGATGAATGCTGTCTTTTACTCATCTCCCTCCCTAACCCTGATTAAGTTGTAAGCACTCCGGAGATCCAGCTTAGTGAAAATTCTAGCCCCTCTCAATTCATTCAGAGCAGCGGGAACTAAGGGAAGTTGAATTTGACTGTGACTCGATTTCACTAATATACTCCTTCATGGCTTTCATCTCCGGGAGGGAGAGAGAGTAAATTTTTTCCTTTGGCACTGGTGCACACGGTTGAAGGTCAATGGCGCAGTCCTATGGCCGGTGAGGAGGAGCTGGGTCGCTCTCCTGGAGCAGAAAAGGTCCTTGAACTGCTCATATGCTGGGAAAACAACCACAGATATGTTCTCCATTGGACTCTGCAGGGTGGAGGAACCTAGAGACATCGTGAGAGCTCACGGAGATCAGGAAAACATCTTTGAAAGCAGTTTTCACCCCATCTTACAACTTCACCTGACACCCAGGAGAAGACTAGGTTGTGGTGAACCAACCAAGGCCGTCCCAGAATGACTTCAGTGGTTGTGCCCTCTAGGACCAGGAGGTGAATGGATTCAGTATGTAACAGCCCCACCTGCAAAGTAACTGGACCAGCTAGACGTCCTACACACCTGGGGGTAATAGGGGTGCCAGTTATTGAGCGGATCTGATATTGGCTTTTGGTAGGGACTGTGGGGAGCTGAAGAGATCTCCGGAGATGAAGTTCACTGCAGAACCTGTGTCGAGGGCGCTGGAACAGATAGACATGAGGTCTTAAAACTAATTTTAACTAATGTGGTCAGCAACCACGGAAGTGGCCTTTGGCACCACAGTATAAACACAAATCTCCATTCACCCTCCTGTGACGTTCTCCCTGAGTGAGATAGCCTGCATCCAGCTGCATAGGTTAGAGGCTAGTCACTAGAGGGAGCACATGTTCAGGCAAACGGAGGGGAGTGTTAAATCGGGCTGACTCCTCGCGCGCAGTTTCCATGCGATTGGAGCAGCGAATTGAGTGCTGAATGAAGCGTTCCAATCCACAGGTATCATCGCAAGCAGCTAACTGAAGACGTAGGTGAGGTTTGAGACCCTGCCGGTAGGAAGTAAGTAGGGCTTTCGTTTCACCCACTGCTTGCTGCCAAGGTACAGAATTTAATAGCATACTTCTGGACTGAGAGATTACCCTGTTTGAGCTTATAAAGTTGCTCCCCTGCCGTGACTATACCATCGTGACGTACAAACACCTCTTTAAAGTGAGTGAACAGGTTTTAAGAGGTGGTTATGGGAACGCCTTGCATCCAGATGGACTCCACCCATTGCAACGCCGGCCCCGATAACAAGGAAATTATGTAAAATGTCTGTGGGATAAAGATCCAGCTGCATGAAAAAAAAAACAGAGAGCATTGTAACAGGAAACCATTACCATCCTCAGATTTGCCTGAAAAGGACGCTGGCCGAGCTATGGGACTGGACGCGTTGAGAGGGTGACAGAGGGGACGGATATTGTGGTGCCAGCACTCGACAAAGAACTTCCGCCAGCGCGACGAACGGGTCGGTGTCACTTATCTGTGCTGAGATGTTGTATCGGTCCAAGCTTCTGTTACACTAGAGAACCACAGACAGGTAATTCGCTTTAAGCACAGATCCTTTTATTCTTAGAAGAGTGACACACAAATAGGACAGAGTGCAGGACAGGCAGGTGTGGAGATCGGGGGTGGAGAGATGACTTGGGCACAGATTCTGCCGCAGATGAACAATAAAGCACACAACACAGCAGACACGATCAGGATCCTGGGAACACTGGAACACAGACAGAAATAGGTGAAAACACAGAGAACAAACGGCATATAGATTTACGAGCTTGGAGTGTTTGAGGCGTAAGTTTAAGTAGAGAGCATGATGAACTTGTAATAGGGGACAGGTGAGCATAATTACTATTCAGGAGAACGTGGTGGTGAGTGAGAGGGCGTGACAGTTAGCATAGGTAGGTTTTCTCTCCACAGTCCAAAAACATGTACATAAGGTTGACAGGTATGTGATTCTAAATTGCCCATAGGAGTGTGTGTGTGAGTGATTGGTCATCTATGTGTGGCCTTACAATGGACTGGAGACCTGTAAAGTGTGTAAAATAGAAAAGGGTTGTCTTCTGCCCTATGTGGGCTGCAATAGTCTCTAGCAGACACCTGTGACCCAGAATTAGGAAATAAGCAGGAACGGAGATCAGGAAAGCACACCTTTGAGTACTGAATGTTGTGGGTTATACAGTAAGATTATTTTTTACACCATTGAATGATTTATTCAGACAGTTTTAGTATAAGACAAACGTATGCAAGGGAGTGGGAATGCTCATGAATATTCATGTGTTTCTGAATATCATATGAATTCCAGGCACAATTATTTAATCAAATACTGTTCAAGTCCAAGTTCAGTTTGGACAAATTCTGGTCCGAGTTCAGTTTTCCGTTCAAGTCTGTGTTCAGGTCTTCTGCATGGGCAGTGTGATTGCAATCAGATAATTTGGTCATGCCATTTTACCTTTAGCTGCTAACAGTAGCAAAATAACGACCTTGACTCAGGATAGCAATGTAGAGTGCATTTGTGCTATTATAAAAAAAATGGAATTCTAAGTGTCATTTGAAGCATGAGATCTGGGATATCTTCATCTTGTTCCAGCAGATAGTTCAACGTGTACTTGGCATGTGAGGCTGAAATTCAGACTCTGAAAGTCTTACTAATCTGTGTATGTTCTCCGACCAAGTTTTTGGTCCTGCACAGTTTAACAGTAATGGAAGCGGAAACCTTTCTTATTTTTATTTTTTTTACGAAGAGTTGTCAGTGTTCCAGACAGCATTAAGCTAACATCAGCACAGAATGGTGCAAGAACTCAGTAAGAACTCTGTGCTGGTGTAAGAACTCTGTGCTGTTGTCCATCATCAGTGGAAATTGGGAATGTTAGATGCAGACCGTTATATTTACAAACCCGATTTCAAAAAAGTTAGGACACTGTACAAATTGTGAATAAAAACAGAGTGTAACGAAGAAGTAATTTCAAATTTCAATATTTTATTGAAAATAAAATATAGAAATATATTAAATGTTGAAATTTAATGAAATATCAAAATTGAAATGCCAAATACTGGCTCATTTTCAATTTCATGAGAGCTACAAATTCCAAAAAAGTTGGGACATGCAGCAATAAAAGGCCAGAAAAGTTAAATGTACATCAGAATCAGCTGAAGGACTAATTGCAACTTATAAGGTGAATTGGCAACATGGGTATAAAAAGAGCCTCTAAGAGTGGTAGGGTCTCTCAGGAGTCAAGATGGGCAGAGGTGCTCATGTCTGTTTCCATTCCTTTCGCTGTTCTGCCAGTTCCTGCTCCTTGCAGCGCTTCATTTGTTTTGGTCTGGTCTTTGTGTTTTGCTCCAGTTTGTTTCTGTTCCTTCCGCTGATCCTTCTACGTTTTGGTCTCTTCCTGTTTCTGTTGTTTTTGCCCCCTACTTTCCTCTGTCTCTGTCTTTTCGCTGATTCTGTATGTCTCCACTTCCATTGCTCTCAGCTACTTCCCTAATCCAGTCTGGTTTTGTTTCTGTCTCAGTCTCTGTATGTCTCTGTGTCTCTCTTTCTATAGCAGTCTCTGGCTTGATCTTTGTCTTTTCCTCATTACTGTTCGGATCCATGATGCAGGAAAGTAGTGATGTTTATTCAAAATGACGGTGCAGATATATAGATACAGTGAACGAAGGTGAACAAAAAAACAAAACACGAAGACACAAAGACGAAGAGGATAGACGGTGAAGAGAATATATACACAGCTAAGCCAAAGGTTTTCCAAAGAGTTCCAAAGTTCCAAAGATAAACAAGCACAACTTGAATACCGCCGTACTTACAATAACCCACACCGCGCTTACCGGCGCGTTGCAGTTGCCAGGATGACGACACCAAACATGTAGGTGGCGCTTCGTCTGCTGACGCTGCATAGGGGCGGAGCCTTGTCTGCTGATGCTGCATGGGGGTGGAACCTCGTCTGCTGACGCTGCATGAGGGGCGGAGTCCAGCCAGCCACATTACATAGCCCCCCTCTCTAAAGGACGCCTCCTGGCGTCCTCCAAGGTGCAGCCCAAGAAAAGCATACAAAAACCTCCAAAAGAAAAAAACAAAACACTGTCCCTGAACCAAAATATACAGACAGAAAAATAGACTGGGAAGACAGGAAGCAACCAAAACAGGGGAGAGAGAAGAGGAAAAAAAAAAGAAAAAAAAGGAAACAGAGAGAAAGGCAGGGAACACAGAAGTGACAGAAACCAAAGTAAAAAGTTGAGACCAGGGAACACGTACACAACAGGGGAAAGAGCAAGGAAGTAGAGACACAGTTTGGGGCCGAACGAGGGATTGAGGACGGAGAGAGAGAGAGAGAGAGAGAGAGAGAGAGAGAGAGAGAGAGAGAGAGGGAAAAAGAAAGTACACAGATAACGTTAGGACAGAGCAAAGTAACGAAAAGCAAGGACCGAAGGGGATGCTAAAGCAGGGACCAAACGGGACGCTAAAGCAGGGACCAAAGGGACCTCAGTAGGGGACTCGTAAGGGGACCAAAAGGGACACAATAGGGTCTGAAGGGAACTCAAGAGGGTCCAAAGGGAACTCTGGATGGACTGAGAGGGACTCAGGAGGGACCGAGAGGGACTCAGGAGGGACCAAGAAGGACGCAGGAGAGACTGAAGGGGACGCTGGAGGGACCAAAAAGGACTCAGAAGGGACCGAAAGGGACTCTGAAGGTACCAAAGGGGACTCTGAAGGTACCAAAGGGGACTCTGAAGGTACCAAAGGGAAAGACAAAAGTTCATAGGCTGGCCAAGACAACAGTTCAGGTGCGGGTGCAGATGAAGCCTCAGATGTGGGCAAAGTGCTCAATGTCCACAGATTGCCGCCAGTATAAATCCCATACCGTCGCTATAGCCAGTAATGCCTCGTTGCTTAGTAAAGAAAAACTCAAGCTTAGCTTTTTCCGAGGGAAACAGTCGAGCATGTGGGAAATACCGGCGACACTGATAGCATTAAATTCTAGCGCTAGCTTGGCTTGACATGCCGACAAAAACTCCAGTCTAAACGGTTTAAGAAAATAATCCATCATCTCATAACTTCCCGCTGGATTCGTGGAAGGTGGGTTATTCTGTAACAACGCGGTGATGACAGAGAACAGGGCCGGATCCATTATACAAGTGAGTAGTGATGTTTATTCAAAACTATGAGAGTGCAGATATATATACAGTGAACTAGTAATCAAAACAAAACAAAACACGAAGTCGCAGGTAAAAGAAACGAGAATATAAACACATCAAAAGTTCCGAGAGTATATCTCCAAACTAGAAACACGCCATACTTACAATAACCCACACCGCGCTTACCAGCGGTCGCCTTACATATTGCGTCATCACCCTGGCAACCTAGTTTCCAGGACGACGACACCAAACATGTAGGTGGTGCTTCGTCTGCTGACGCTGCATGGGGGCAGAGCCTCGTCTGCTGATGCCGCGCGAGGGGCGGAGCCAGGCCAGCAACCTTAGATTATGAGTGTGTATGAAGGGTAGAGAAGTGTGTAGCAGTGTTATGAGGGTATAGAAGTGTAGGATGGTGAACTTGGGGTTAAAAGTTAAATAAAACAATAAACTAATAAAGCAAGGGTCTGGTCCACATACCTCAGGAAAAGGGGGTCAAGAGGTCATATAAGTTTATACAACAAATGGAACATGATGTTTACCAAGTGCATAATATCTGGTTGGTCATTTCAGGGTCATGGTGTGAGTGGTAAAAGGGTCAATCTGTCTGAAACTGCAGGTACAGCAGTTTAAGTACTAACAACCCCTTTAGTAGGGTATTTAAGGAGCATTGACAGAACACTCGGGGAAGCATTCTGTAGTCAGAGTTCCCACACTGCTGTGTGTCTCCATTGCAGGGTATGATATTATGTTCTATACAATCTTTAACTTTACTATATTCTGTTGATCATATATATTTGTAATTTGGTCTTTTGCATGTACTTTGTATTATTAATGTTTTACCTACCTGGTGTAATAAATTGTACTGGATTGTATCTGTAATTCTTTAGACTGAGTTATTACAGTAGATTAAACATGAGTTTGTTGTTACCGAAAAGTCACATGTCAGAAGAAGACAAATGGAGTTGTCTATTGTCTAAATTAGCGAATGGAACATCCTATGACAAAGGTTAGACTGACGATAATGTGTCAGGATAAGATAACTGTGAATGGAGTTTAATTGTGAATGGCGCATGGGGCAAATTCTCCCAGATTAATATCTATCACCTAACATAGCAAGTTGTATTGATGTGGCTAACTAAAACTAGTATAAAGTTCTGAGATAGCATGAGGCAGCAAGACAAATTAATAGTAGCGAACGGTACATCCTCTGACTCAGGCTAGACTGACTATAATGAGTCAGGATAAGATAATTTTAGTCTAGCTGGTCTAGCAAGCGGTTAACTAATATTAGTGAACAATGTAACCTCTGACGGGGATTAGATTGACAGTTCTGCGAGTGTGAGACTTACTTAACCGGCCTTGAGTGAGGCTCTGTGCAACATTGGACCTCTTAAATAACATAACTAAAAGTGAGAATTCATGAATAATCAAAGTCTAAATTATTATCAACAATTAATTAAAACCAATTGATAAAATATAATAAAAACTGGAGTCAGATTAAAGAGATTAAAAAACTAAGTAAAATTTTAACTAAATTCTAATGATGTGAGAGATAATGATTTAGGTGATATTTATTAGTCTAGAAGTGCTACGGAATGTCAGAACACGAGATCCCTTCACCCATGCCACGACGGATGTATTCCGTCGTTGGGCTGGTGGGTGGTTTTCTTCCTTACAGAAGTGTGTAGAGCGTTATGAGTGTGTAGGAGAGTATAGAAGCGTGTAGCAGTGTTATAAGTGTATTGAAGTGTATGGAAGTGTGTAGCAGTGTTAGGAGTGGGTATGAAAGAATATAGAAATGTGTAGTAGTGTTATGAGTGTATAGAAGGGTATAGAAGTGAGTAGCAGTGTTATGAGAGTGTAGATATGTATAGAAGTGTGTATCAAAGTTAGGAGTATGTATGAAGGGTATAGAAGTGTGTAGCAGTGTTATGAGTATGTATGAAGAGTGTAAAAATGTGTAGCATTGTTATGAGTTTGTAGAAGGGTATAGAAGGGTGTAGCGGTGTTATGATTGTGTAGAAGGGTAGTGTAGTGTGTAGCAGTTTTATGAGTGTGTTAAAGGGTATAGAAGTGTGTAGCAGTGTTATGATTGTGTAGAAGGATATACAAGTGTGTAGCAGTATAATGAGTGTGTAGAAGGGTAGTGTAGTGTGTAGCAGTGTTATGAGTGTGTAGAACGGTACAGAAGTGTGTACCAGTGTTATGAGTGTGTAGAAGGGTATAGAAGTGTGTAGCAGTGTTATAAGTGTGTATGAAGGGTATAGAAGTGTGTAGCAGTGTTATAAATTTGTAAAAGGGTAGTGTAGTGTGTAGCAGTGTTATGAGTGTTTAGAAGGATATAGAAGTTTGTAGCAGTGTTATGAGTGTGTAGAAGAGGTTATAGAAGTGTGTACCAGTGTTATGAGTGGGTGTGAAAGGTATAGAAGTGTGTAGTAGAGTTATGAGTGTGTAGGAGGGTATAGAAGTGAGTAGCAGAGGTATGAGTGTGTAGAAGAGGGTATAGAAGTGTGTTGCAGTGTTATAAGAGTGTAGAAGGGCGTAGAAGTGTGTTGCAGTGTTATGAGAGTATAGAAGTGTGTAGAGCGTTATGAGTGTTTAGAAGGATATAGAAGTTTGTAGCAGTGTTATGAGTGTGTAGAAGAGGTTATAGAAGTGTGTAGCAGTGTTATGAGTGTGTATGAAGGGTACAGAAGTGTGTAGTAGTGATATGAGTATGTAGAAGGGTATAGAATGGTGTTGCAGTGTTAAAAGTGTGTATGAAGGGCAGACATATGATTAGGTAGAAGGGTATAGAAGGGTGTAGCAGTGTTATGAGTGTGTAGAAGGCTATAGAAGGGTGTAGCAGTGTTATGATTGTGTAGAAGGGCATAGAAGGGTGTAGCAGTGTTATGATTGTGTAGAAGGGTATTGAAGGGTATAGCAGTGTTATGAATGTGTAGAAGCATAATGATGTGTGTAGCAGTGTTATGAGAGTGTAGAAGTTTGTAAAAGTGTCTAGCGGTGTTATGAGGGTATAGAAGTGTGGAAAGCATTATGAGTGTGTAGGAGGGTATAGAAGTGTGTAGCAGTGTTGAGTGTTTAGAAGGATATAGAAGAGTGTAGCAGTGATATGAATGTCTATGAAAGGTATAGAAGTGTGTAGTAATGTTATGTGTGTAGGGGGGTATAGAAGTGTATAGCAGTGTTATGAGTTTGTACAAGAGGGTATACAAATGTGTAGCAGTGTTATGAGTGTGTAGGACGGTATAGGAGTGTGTAGCAATGTTATGAGTGTGTAGAAGAGGTTATACAAATGTGTACCAGTGTTATGAGTGTGTATGAAGGGTATAGAAATGTTTTGAAGTGTTATGATTGTGTAGAAGGATATAGAAGTGTGTAGCAGTGGTATGAGTGGGTATAAAGGTTATAAAAGTGTGTAAAGCGTTAGGAGTGTGTAGAAGAGGGTATAGAAGTGTGTAGCAGTGTTATCAGTGTGCACAAGGGCATAGAAGGGTATAGCAGTGTTATGAATGTGTAGAAGGACATAGAAGTGTTTAGTAGTGGTATGAGTGTGTAGAAGGGTATAGACGTGTGTAGCAGTGTTACGAGTTTCTAGGAGGGTATAGAAGTGTGTAGCAGTGTTATGAGTATGGATGAAGAATATAGACGTGTGTAGCAGTGTTATGAGTGTGCATGAAGGGTATAGAAGTGTACAGCAGTAATATGAATGTGTGGATGGGTATAGAAGTGTGTAGCAGTGTTATGAGTGTGCATGAAGGGTATAGAAGTGTGTAGCAGTGTTATGATTGTGCATGAAGGGTATAGAAGTGTGTTACAGAATTTTGGACTGAGCAACCGTTTGTTTTTCGTCTTGTTTCGTTATAGTGTCTCTGTGTTTTTCCCCGTTGTGTTTATTGTGTTTTGTTTGTTTGTTTTGGTACGTGGTCACTGTAAATATATATCTTCACCCTGCACTATA
>JAOTRA010050642.1:0-19628 GCA_026260255.1 Pseudolaguvia tuberculata | reverse complement strand
GATTGGCTTGGAACGAGAGACAGGTGAGCAGGATCAGTATTCGGGAGAGTGAGGCGGTGACTGAGGAGGCATGACAGCAGGCTTTGATTTTAAGTTTACAGTTAGCTGTACAAAATGTTCTCATTCTATGTACATTTGGCATCACTACTGTTGAAAAGGGTGACTTTGTGGTTAAGGTGTTGACTAATAGTAGAAAGACCAGAGTTTGATTCTTAGCTCCCCTAAGGCACCACTGTGGGCCCCTAAGCAAGGCCCTTAACCACCAAATGCTCAGTTGTAAGTCACTCTGGATGATGGCATCTGCCAAATGTTGTAAATATACATGATCTTTTAAAACTGACTCAATGTAGACCTACCAAACGGCACAGTAATCACTGAACGCAATGGATGAAGATGAGATTATTATTCAGTAATAGTATTACTGAAGTATTGTCAGACAGTGCGTTAATTTTTCTATGTCCACCTGAGTTGTAATTATTTAATGACTTTTAACTTACATTGATGGGTAAAAAGCTAATTTGTATGATTATATCTGATTCACATCAGATTTATTTCCATATATGTATGAGGCCTGAAACTGGAAATATCTGAGTCCATGTGATTTTTTTTCCCTACACAGTCATCGTTCATATCTGTGAAATTCATTGAAATAAGAGGTGTTTTTTATGTAGTAAATACCTTACAGCGGTGGGATAAATACATAAATAAAATAAAAAAATTATACTAATAAACATTCACACTCTTCCATGGGTTTAGTTATAAATGCGTATGAGATCAGAGTAAAAATCCACCTTAAAGAAGCTGTTAGGATTTATAGCATGTCTTGTCACAGCATGAAATAAGCTTAAAGTGGCAAATTTTAAGTCTGCCTGTGTCTGTCAGGTACTACAGTAATAGAGAACTGTAAGAGATTAATAAGAAATGCCTTTTTTCGTTGTCCATTGGCTCTGGCAGAATATGTCAATGAAAAATAGAAGCAGAAGCTGCCAGGCCCGGCTCTACGCATGGGCAGGGGTGGGCTGAGACCACCTAAATGTCTGTCTGACTGTCCATTCTTAGTTTTAAATGTTTACACAATGTGTCTCTTTAAAACAATGAATGTTAAAAATAAATCCTTCATTCAACATTGATGAACGTGTGGCACCAGGTGTCTTCATTACTGAACTATTTTCGGAGATACTGAATTTGGGTTTTTCATTAGTTGCCAGTTATAATCATCAAAATTAAAATAAATAAACACTTGGAATATATCAGTCTGTGTGGAATGGATTTATACACTATTGAAATGTCACTTTTTTAATGGAATTAGTGAAATAAATCAACTTGGTGCAGATATTCTAATTATAGTCAACACTTGAAGCCTTGAAGTGGATCAAACCCTTTTATCAAAGTTGTTGTAAAACCAAATCAATACATGTTGTTGTCTTAGGACAACGTTTGATTAACTTGCTTGATCCGCTTAAAATATTGACTATATTATATTATAAGTAATGAGCCACATTCTATTTTAAACTCTTATTTTCCCTATAATAACCTCCTCACTTCTGGAGCTGAGGTTTTTTGAAGTGTGGGTTCAGGGATTTTCCAACTCAGACACAATAGTATTCAAGCGTTGATGTCAAGTTACTGCAGGTCTAGACTGCAGTCGATATTCCAGTACAACTCAAAGCAGGTTCAATGGTGTTAACATCAGAGCTTGTTAAGTTTTCTTACACCAACTGCGTCATGTCTTCATTGAGCTTAATTTAGGTCTCTTAGTTCCAGTAAAAGAATAAATAAATGCTGTCTTAAAATTCAAAGACATTCTAGACAACCGTATGCTTCACACTTTAGTTTAGGGAACACACACTTGACAGCGTGTGATTGTATTCCAGTTTCTCAACTCAACTTAAGTAAAGTTCTTCGTAAAGGAACTCTAAACATTAAAACAAATACTTTTATCTATTTTAAATAGACTAACTTTGGAATTAGTAATCGTTGATGTATGTCATTTTAAACTAGAGGATTCATTTTGAATGTGACTGGTTAACTCTTTAGTTGGAACTCTCTTTATAAAAGTGTGTGCAGTTTTCTAATGCGTGTAATTATTCTACACTTTTATATTTGTTTGTTGGAGGATCACATAAAAACATTTACCTTTACATTTACATTTACTGCAGACATCCTTATCAAGAGCAACTTACATTTGTCTATTCTATATAACTGAGCAATTAGGGGTTAAAAGTCTTGCTCAATGGTCCAGCGGTAGTAATTTTTTTTCAAACCCAGATCTTCTAATTAGCAGTCAAACACCATAACCTCTGTGCTTCCCATAAATACTATGACATTTATGTTGGTATAATTTCTGTCATTATATATGAACACATACTAATCTGTAACAATATGTACAGATTTTACATACCTATTATTCTGTATACTATTATTAGGGCAACGTGGTGGTGTAGTGGCTAGCATGCTTGCCTCACAACAAGAAGGTCACAGGTGCGATTCCAGGGCAAGGGTATTTTTCTGTGCAGAGTTTGCATGTTCTCCCCGCACTTGCGTGGGTTTCCCCCGGGTACTTCGGTTTACTCCGAAAAACATGTACATTAGGCGGATTGGTAAGTCTAAATTAGCCATAAATACCCAGCCATTAGGGAGTAGCCTTAGTGCCGGTCCCAAGCCCGGATAAATGGTTGGGTTGCGTTAGGAATGGCATCCAGCTGTGGCAACCCCTAATGGGAGCAGCCCTTCCTGGTTGTGAGGCGAGTGTGCTAACCACTACACCACCACGCTGCCCTAAAATTAATATACAGAATAATAGGTATAGGTACAGATTAGTATGTGTTCAGAAATAATACCAACACAAATGTCATAAAAAAAAAAATCTGTATATTATTATTATTATGTGTAACAGAAAATATGATATTATGAACCAGCCATTAAAAAGAACATAACCTTACTATAACCCCGGATTATAGATAATTCTTCATAATTTTTATATGCTGTAGAAAAGAGTGGACAACAGTAAAGGTGGTAGTGAGAATGATCAGAGAAAAGTCACCAAAGCATGTCAAGCTGTTACAAAATACATGATAACATAAATATTATACTAATGATCTCAGTATGCACAGAACATGTTAAAGCTAAGAACAATTCAAATGTCATTCATGAAGATGAAACCAGAGTTAAATATTGTTGGTGGTTCACCCCTCTTTCTGTTTATCTATGTCTCTTTCTGTCTTTGCTTTCTTTGTTTGTCTGTATCTAGTTTTTTTTTCAATGGGCATATCACTCTCCATTTTATCTCTCCATCTACAGCTCCCTCAGCTTTTCAGGCATGTGGGCGATGCGCAAGAGTGCAGCACTTTTTGTTACATATGACAGTATTGTGATAAATGTGAAAATAAACATACATGACAACAAAACACACAGTTACAAACAATAGCCCCTGGTTAGTTGCAAGCTGTAATTTCCATGATTTTCTATATTGAAAGACTAATACATTTAGGGATCCATTTTTCCTTGTTTTCATACTCTCTCTAATGTCTGGGTGGAAAAGAAGAATAGTATCCAACAGAGAAAAAACAGACACAGTGGCACTGTGGACACTTGCTATTTTGCTGACATTGAATCCTTAGTGTGATTGCTTGGTAAGAGGAAGATCTCTGATTGATGTGTGCTTTCTGGCAGTTCTCCCCACTGATCCCCAGAGCTCCATTTAGCAATAAGCTGAAGACCTTAAATGACAATAAAAGTGGAACAATGTCCTCTCTTTTCCTACTGGCACTTCAGACAAAAGTTAAAAAAAATTTCATCTTAATTGATGACAAGCTTCAGAGTCAGATCTGCTCTGTGAACTAAAGAATCTAAAATTTTGACTCCTTTATTTTGCCTCCCTCCTTTATCATACCATGTGTAATGAGTCCCTACATTTTTTTATTTGTCAGATTATTAAATACAAATAAAAAAAATAAGCACAACAAGTAATGTAAAGCAGAATTTTGAACAAATATAATGAAGCCAATTGCAAGCACAGAATAAACACCAATGCAAACAAATGTACATATACACACCACCCACTCCCAGCATGTGCACGATTAATAAATGAAAGTCTTTTGGTTAAGAAGAACACCATCACTGCTGTCGTGCTGTGTTTTTCAAAACTGCTCAAGCTCTGAGTCATCTTCAGACACAGTGACCAATAGCATACAGCTGCTCCCTAAAAAGGGGATAAAAGTGGTACGAGTAGCAGGACTCAGAGATAAAAAGACCAGGAAGGAGGTAGAGCTAAAAATGTTTATGCGTAGAGTGAAGTGAAAATCTGCACCTATGGAGAAATGATGCTGGAAAGAAAAGGGATGAATGTCTCTTATAGCTCAATAATCATTTTACTAAGATTTATGAGTATATATTATCATTATTTGACCAAACATTGTAAACAGAGTATCTCAATACAATGTAAAATAATCATTGAGTGGGCCTGTTCACATTGTCACAGCTAGCCTGTCCACATAAAAAATTCCCTATTTTTTTAAATAGGTTTTATATTTTTATAGTAACACCTTTTCTCCTCTTTTTTTACCTGTTTTCCAGACCTATTGATAACATGTGGTATTTATATAGCAAAATCTGCTATAAATCACAACAAAGCCAGTAAATGAAAAACTATTAATATTAATGTTTCTTTAGCTCAAGTTGTGCAGTCATATAGTGTGTAAATATAGTATGCAGTATATAGTGTGAAACTGTAAAAAGCTAAAAACACATTTAACAATGACTTAAAATGCTATACATGGTATGAGTGACACTAATGGCATCATTGCAGCAGCAGATATAATATAGATCTAACACACTGAACTCACCCGTGTAGTTCCTTGACTGACAGTGAGACCTTGAGGTCGTGTCCCAGCACATAAAGTGCACTAAGAATGTCCGCCCATTGCACCATCTCACCCAGAGGCCCTCCTTTTAACACCTTGGGACTGAACACATCCCCAGATTCTTCTGTCAAAAAGCCCACATGTACCAGCACCTGAAAGAGATACCAAAAAGTGCAAAAGTCATTTTGTAGAGATAAGATAACTGAGGATTTTAAAAACTGTGCAGTCTGTAAAGATGTTTTCTTACGTTATGTGCTTGTAATACTGTTTACAGTAGTAATTATTCCAAAAGTAAAAGTGACCAAATACATCGGCTTTTAAACATTTTTTATTATCGTTGTTATTGTTATTATTGTTATTATTATTATTACATGAATTTAACTTTGCTAATCTTTTTTGTCTTTTCAATAATAAGTGTCCCTATTCAAATCCCTGCATGACCCCTGAGGAAAACACAGCTTATCCCATAATGTGATTTTTGTGTTTTTCTTTAGCCCTGGTGTGCATAAGCATTTTATCCTATGACCTGTGAATACTTTTTTTCTTTTTTCTTTTTTTAGAGCTCCATAATTCACAGCTACCATTATTGTCAAAGTCTATTGTGAAAGTGTATCGTTACTCAGACTGCAATCTGATTTGATGGATGGAGAAGGCTTGGGAGGGTAAATAATGCGATTTTGCCAAAGTCTTTTTATAGAAAGTTAATATCTTTGTTTACCTAATTAGGGATGCTCGACAAGCCATGGTTATTTACATATTTATTTATTCATATACACATTGTTGGCTTAAAAGTGGGCTTTAAAGACATCCTTATCCAGAACAACTTGCATTAATCTCATTTATAGAACTGTGCAACTGGGGCTGACAGTCCTTGCTCAGGGGCTCATCAATGGCAACTCAATGGTGCTGCAAATCTAACCCTGCTTAATCACTGAGGTACCACTTCATTAAATGTGTGTTTACTGTATGTTTGAGTAATTAGTCTTATGTCTTTTATATGCGGCGTAGTGATTAGCACGATCGCCTAAAAAAACCCGGGTTCGATACTTGGGTTTGATACCTGGGCAAAGAGTCTTAATATGAAGAGTGTGCATGTTTTCTGTGTTTGCGTGGGTTTTCTCCAGGTACTCTGGTTTCCTCACACAGTCCTTAAACATGTAAATGAAGTTGATTGGTGATTCTAAATTGGCCAATTGGTTGTTTTTCTATGTGCGCTGCTATAGACTCCAGCAGAACCGCATGAATAAGAGGGTTAGAAGAGGAATGAATAAATGAATGTCTTTTATATTAACATTTGCAAATTAACTTTCCTACTTGATCCATGTTAAACAAAGTACCAATTCTATACATGTTTACACATCATTGAATTGATTTACCACTTCATGAGGAACACATGAGTTTAAGTTTACTTTTCCTTTTATGCTGTGTTCACATTCTGATTAGTGTTTTGTCATTTGCTATTATGAATATCTTTTTATTTGTTGTTGCCTTAATGTCTCTAATTAGTTTTCTCTTTTTCACTTTATTTTTCACATTTATTTAAATGCCAAATGATTTTACTTTAGTATTTTGAGATTATTTGTTACTAACCTGCTTCACTTGCACTTGTATTTCTTTAGTCTGTGATAAAAGTTTGTTGTTGTAGACAATTAAAATTGTATTGTTTCAATAAACTTCTGCAATGTCACAAGATTTATTTCCATCCAGTGTTGCATTATTTTTTTTTACCAAGATCTTGCATTGACAATAATAGAGTAAAGCCTTATCCAACACATACCAAAGATTCTCTATGTTGTTAAGGGTTGGACTCTGTGGTGGCCAATCCATGTGTAAAAATTATGTCTCACGCTCTCTTAATTACTCTTTTATAATTTGAATCCTGGCATTGCCAACATGGAATATGCCTGTGCCATCAGGGAAGAAAAAATCCATTGATGGAATAACCTGGTCATTCAGTATATTTAGGAAGTCAACTGACCTCATTCTTTGGGCACCTACTGTTGCTGAACCTAAACCTGACCAACAGCCTTGCAGTTAATGACTTGATTGATTCTAGAGTAAAATACAAATGTTAAAGGTTCATAGAGGATAATTAGAAAAGTGAAAAGAACTTTAATCTATTTGTACATTAAGAATGTACATTTCAGATAAGCACATATTTATGATGCCTATTAGTAATTTATTAATTTAATTTGACAACGTGACACTGGACTGTAATATTATCTGGGCAACCTAGAACATGGAAGTAACATGTAGAGTCCAGAATCCTCTTACCCTTTGAACCATTACGTTGTATCATTAAATAAACAGAAACAACAAATAAACAGACTTTAAAATGTAGAATTGTTGAAAATATTCTCGGTTATATGGATGTAACCACGATAATCTGAAGTCTTTTCATCTCATTAACACTTATGGCAAATTGTTGGTGCTAGGAACCAAACTCCGCTCTTTCAATTAGCAGTCCAACACCTTAACCACTAGGCTATACCACTACCTTTTTATTAACCCCTACTGAAAACCCTATTATTAATATGAATTTTTATAGAACAACCACACACACTCCCATGCGCGGAGTACCCGGAGAAAACCCACACAAATGCAGGAAGAACATGCAACCTCCGCACTGAAACACACCTTGCTCAGAAATTCAACCTTCAATTCTGTGAGGCGACCACGCTAACCACTACACCACCACCCCACTATCATGAATTATTATAAGAAGGTAAATATGAAAAACAGCCCTGTTGTTTTTTACATGCTGTACCATGCTGTGGTATAATCATTGTTCACACAATGACTTGATTGTGTCTCCCATTAGGTTTAGTCTTTGTCTTGCTTTATTGCATGTCACAGTCTGTGTTTTTGTCAGGTTCATGTTTATGTCCTGTTCATGTCAGTTTTATTTGTATTAATTTAGTTTGATGTCTCTGTTTGTTCATGTTTGTTACTTGTTTATTCTTTGTTATTTTGTTAAATAAAATGCATTTGCATCCAAACACAACTCTACAACTACTAACGAGTCTGAAACCTCTTACTTATATTTTTGTTTTGTTCATAGTCTTTTAATATAATATAAACATGTTTACTTAGCACACTCTTTTATCTGTATTACCCACTATTCCTTAGTTTTTACACACAAAATAGTTCCATAACCATTTTTAAAATGCATTAAATCTTTCAAACAGCTTCAAAAGCTCCAAAAGCATTCTTGTCTCCCTCTGTGCCTCTGCATTGTGAATATGACTTAGCAAATCCAAGCATTAAAAGCATTTCAAGAAAATGATCCCTGTTTAAGCAATACCGAGCTGAATCTGCTGGAAAAAATCCCACAGAGCTGCTTTTGTGATTCACAGAGCAGAACAGCACAAACACTAGCACAAAAGAGGATTCACACAGCTGTCCGCTATTGTAGGTACACTATGTTGCCAAACATTTGTGTTCACTTGAGTATCACAAACTCTTGCAATTTCAAATGTCTTATTCCAGACTTATTTCCAGTTTTTATTTATTTCTACTCTTCTAGTAAGACCTTCCACTCCAGTGTGAATCTTGAATATGAGATATCTCTTCATTCAGCTCCAACAGTGTTAGTGAGATCAGGGAAGGAAATAAAATAAAAATGTATAAAAATTACAAACAAAAATCCAAAAATATATTATTAAATAAATTAATAAATAAATATATGTGCAGAGTTTGCATGTTCTCCCTGTGCTTTTCTCCCTGCGGGTTGCCTCGGGGTACTCTGGTTTCCTCCCACAGTCCAAAACATGTACATTAGGTTAAATGGTGATTCTGCATTGTCCATAGGAATTGTGTGAGTCGTTACAGTTCGGCACCTTTTATAGAGCGATATACATTTGGTCTCTTTTTACAACTGACCAATTGTGGGTTAAGGGCCTTGCTCAAGGGCCCACAGTGGTTGCTTGGTGGAGGTGGGAATATTATATAATATGTTATTAAATGTTACAGGTGATATTTGTGGGATATCCTCAGATAAATAAATTGGTTACAAAATTTAGACAAAAAAAAGATTTCCTTAACCGGCATATGTATGCATAAGTGATCTAGTTTTCACTGAGCATGACTTTATTCATACAGTAGCTAGGTCATTCATGTACGGCTTATAGAATGCTATTTAATTTCCATGAATGAGATGTAAACCCGGAGTGGTTTGCGCACTTTCATAAATACACCACAAAGCATCTGCCTCCTACAATGAAAAAGCAATGTAGGTGCATGATACTGGTACAGTTTGATTAAATAAACACCCTTTCAAAGGAAATAAATGCTACAGTTCCCTTGTGGTAAGGCAGCTAAAGTGATACTCAAAATAATCTGGCACCTAAAGGCTTTAGTATGTATGTATCAGTGTGTACTGTATTCTTTAAGCCTTTTTTCTTCAAGCCCCAGGCAGTCAGCTTCATAACACTCCACCTTGTCTATAGATATAACGTCTACCCTCCACAGCCCACCTCATGCACACAAACACACTCCTCTGTTTGCTAACAATGGCAATAATAAGACTGCAATATCTACTCGACTGCACTATGAAGTTCACTAGCTGGGTATCTGAATAAGCTGCTTGGTTTGTCTACAGTTGTGATGTATAATAAGATAAAGTTATGAACTACATGCTGAGTTATGCAACTATGTTATCAGACTATTTAACACCTTTTATATCACACTATTTCTTTTTATTACTATAGTTTATTAAATGAAAAACAAAACAAAACAATGCCATAAATGCCATTTCTGTTTTACCTGGTCTCACAAAATTAGTCAGTTAATTTAGCTGACAAAAACATTTTCTGTGCGATCTTATGTTGCTAACACCTTTATTTGCTAACCAACTGGACAACTGGAGCTATTTACACGGCTGAGTGTGTGTACTTATTGTTACCTAACGATACTGAGTAGGTTTGTTAACCAATTGTACTCACTTTCTTGAACACTTTCTTGATCAGACTTATGAGAGACATTAACACACCAGCTGAAAAGTACACATTTAAAACACTTAAACAAATAACCTAATGGTGGGTTGATGTAGCACCTACCTATTAGTTAATATTTCATTGAGTAGTTTTAGCGAGTTAAATTGACTTATAAAGAACATTTATTAGGTTATTTAATTTTTTAAAGCCTGTGATGCTATCATATTTCATTGATACAACATTTATCTTAACAACTTATACAGTGAGTACAGAACCCTTTAAACCTTTCACTTTTTGTTATATTGCAGCTATTTGCTAAAATCTTTGAAGTTCATTTTTCCATTAATGTACACACAGCATCACATATTGAGAGAAAACACATAATTGTTTACATTTTTGCTGATTTATTAAAAAAGAAAAACTGAAATATCACATGTTCCCAAGTATTCAGACCCTTTGTGACCCTCATATATTTAATTCAGAACCCTTCCTAGAGCTGGCCGTCTGCCCAAACTTAACTATAGGGGGAGAAGAGCCTTGCTGAGAGAGGTCAAGAAGAACCCAAAGATCACTGTGGCTGAGCTCCAGAGATGCAATTGGGAGATGGGAGAAATTTGTAGAAAGTCAACAATCACTGCAACCCTCCACCAGTCGGACACATGAAAAAACACCTGAAGGACGGTGAGATAGATGGTGAGAAATAAGATTCTCTAGTCTGATTAGACCAAGATAGAACTTATTTTGGCTTAATTCTAAGCTGTATGTGTGGAGAAAACCAGGCACTGCTCATTACCTGTCCAATAAAGTCCAAAAACTGAAGCATGGTTGTGGCAGTATCATGCTGTAGAGGTGTTTTCAACTACAGGAACAGGACGACTGGTTGCAATTGAGGGAAAGATGAATGCGGCCAAGTATAGGGATATCTTGGATAAAACCCTTCTCAGGAGTGCTTAGGACCTCAGACTGGGCCAACGGTTTAAGTTCCAACAAGACAATGACCCTAACAACACAGCTAAAAATAATGAAGGAGTGGCTTCACAACAACTCTGTAACTGTTCTTAAATGCCCAATCAGAGCCCTGACTAAAACCCAATGGAGCATCTTTGGAGAGACTTAAAACTGTCTGTCCATCAACTTTTACCATCCAACCTGACAGAACTGGAAAGGATCACAAATCCAGGTGTGAAAAACTTGTTGCATCTTTCCAAAAAGACTCATAGTCTTATGGCTGTATTAGACCACAAACTAGCTTCTACTAAATACTGAGCAAAGGGTCTGAATACTTAGGACTATGTGATATTTCAGTTTTTCTTTTTTAATAAATCAGCAAAAATGTCAACAATTTCTGTCAACATGTGGTGCTGTGTGTTCAGTGATTTTGAATGATTTTCAATGATGAGGAAAAATTATTTTAGCAAATGACTGCAATATGAAAAATTTGTAGTGAAAAATTTAAGGAGGTCTGAATACTTTCCCTACTCACTGTACGTTGTGTGTGTGTGTTCTTAAGTGTTGAATCACTTTCTTCGAGCTAATTGTACTTGCTAACGGTACTTGCCCTGCCCCTCCAACGTCAGAAGTGTCAGCGCCCTATGATTGGAGGACCGTCCTTACTTCCTATTTACTATACCCTATTTAAGGGATCACTGAGCTAACCTATTATTTGTATTGTGCATTGTATGTCTGCGCAAATCTAGCCCAGTTACTTGTTCATGATTCTGGTTTTGGGACTTTATGGCTGGTTGGTTATCTTGCCTGATCGTTGTGGATTACTTTGTTTATCTTTGTTTATCTTTGTAACCTGAACTTTAATAAAGTGTGTTCCTGCATTATGGATCCAACACATTATAGATCCGTTACATCATGACTCAGCCTAAATTCCTTTTATTAATAAAAATTGAAAATTGCAATAATCTAGAGAATGGAATCCTATATAGGGGATGCAATTCTAAATGTACCCTTTTCTGTTGCCTCCGTTGACCATGTAGACGCTTGTCCAGTCTGCGAGCAGCAACAGCCCACTGCACAGCCAACCTGCGTATTCGCCGCCTCATGAAGTTCAGAGACTCTTTCCCAGAGCCCACCTGCTCCAACAGCGCACCCATATCGGTACGAACCACTGCCTAAAAGGATGCAAGACAGAATTGTTTTTAAAACTACACAAGTACATTAAAACTTTGACCAGAAATCTGCATAGTCTAACCATAATGTAGACATTAAAGTGTAAAAGTGTATAAGCTACACAAAGATTAGATAAAGAATAATACTCATCCAAATGAAAACACTAAGAAAACTACAGTATTTACAAATCTGGCAAATTGGTTCTAATTTTAATCATTGATATCAATAATTTTGTTACATTCTTATGATAAGTAATATGATTAAAAACATAAAATTGCACATTATTCTGATTGGTATAAGCATATTCAATGCCAATAATTAGCTATCAGCTATGCTTTCGGATGAACTAATTAACTACAAGTCATGTGTATTAAGAAACCTGCAGGTATTGTCGCAATGAGTCACCACAGTTAAAGAAAAACTTCCACTGGCATAGTTTCAACAACACAGGCTTTACAAAATGCTTTTAGGCATTTACTCACATATTCTCAAGGCACCCTGCTGTGTAATGCGGCAAAAAATTAATAACGTTCAGAACCATTATTCATAAAAGGCTGCATTTATTGTTGGGTTAAGTGCACATAGTGAGGATTTAATGCTAAAATGGCACAGATCTATATCCACACCTCAAACGTAATTTTTAAAAATATTGAGCTGTTGTGTAAGAGTTCTGCACAAACATAGGGTGCCGTAAAAAAAAAAAGTGATTATAAATCACATATTTCAGTGTGATGCGTTATCTCTTGGGCTTTAAAAAATATGCAAATGAGAGGAACGAAAATTGTTTTTTTTTCTCACATGGGGGACAGAAATATAATTTATTTCATCATCCTCTGTTTCGTTCTATTATTATAAACACTGTTATTATAAACTATATGCCATATGCTTAGCATAAAAATGTTTGATCAGTCTATATTTTAAACTATCTGCATTTTAAAGAAAAGAGCAAAAATTAAAAAAAAAATATTTTAAGTGTGAAATAAAACTCAAATCCTTTGATTAATGTAATAAGTACTTAAGTTGATGCATAAATATATTTTAGATACATATTTTGTCAGTGACATTCATCTTGATTTTATAATACAAATTGCTATTAAGAAAATTCATTCTGCATTTGTATCACTAATTTTTTTTAACCAACAAATAAATCTGAAAACACTAAAATGCAAACACAAACAACAATGATGATCTACAAAGCACTGAAAGTAGACTTCATCACAAAGATAAAATTTCCAGCAGATCAATTACAGGCCTGAAGATGTCAATTAACTTGCTGATTAGTTGCTAAATACTTTCCTAGCTTATTTTTTTTTCAAAATGTAATGTTTTGTTGCCCCTTTGCAATTTTTTTGAGCTAGCATCAAATTTGAAATTAGCTTATTTAGTTGGTAAAAGTGTAAATTATGGATGCTATTTTATTGTAATTTATGAAACAAGCTTTTTCTGGAAATTGGGTCCAGAATATGGATTTATTAAAAAAGAAAAGCTGAAATAACACATGGTTCTAAGTATTCAGACTTTTCTCACTATTTAGTAGAAGCACCCTTTTGAATTAATACAGCCTTGAGTCACACCTGGATTTGGGGATCCTCTGCCATTCCTCCCTGCAGATCCTCTCTAGTTCTGTCAGGTTGGATGGTAAACAGCCATTTTTAGGTCTTTCCAGAGATGCTCAATTGGATTTATGTCAGGGCTCTGGCTGGGCTATTTAAGAACAGTCACAGAGTTGTTGTGAAGATACTCCTTCATTATTTTAGCTGTGTGCTTAGGGTCATTGTCTTGTTACAACTTTTAAACCTTTGGACAAGTCTGAGGTCCTGAGCTTTCTGGAGAAGGTTTTCGTCCAGGTTACCGCATTCATCTTTCCCTCAAATTGCAACCAGTTATCCTGTAACTGAAGCTGAAAAAAATCCATACAGCATGATGCTGCTACCACCATGCTTCACATTTGGGACTGTATTGTCAGGTGATGAGCAGTGTTTGGTTTTCTCCAAATATACCGCTTAGAATTAAGGCCAAAAATTTCTATCTTGGTCTCATCAGACCAGAGAATCTTATTTCTCACCATCTTGGAGTTCTTCGGGTGTTTTTTAATATGTCTTGCACTGAGGAGAGGCTTCCATCAGGCCACTCTGTACTCCCCACTGACTGGTGGAGAGCTGCAGTCATGGTTGAATATGTAGGACCATGTAATATTTCAGTTGCTTTTCTTAAAGCAGCAAAAATGTCAACAATTTTTAAAGAAAATTAACTTAAATGATTTAGCAAATGGCTGCAATATACCAGAGTGAAAAATTTAAGGGGATCTGAATACTTTCCATACCTATTGTATGTTTATAAATAAATTCCCTTATATTATACAACTAGAACTAGCTGTTGTAGTTGCTGATGAGTAAGAATGTAAAGATGAAAGAATGTCTAAACTGATTACAAACAATTTGTCCTAAGCGTTTTTTTTTGCAGATAAAAGGAGAGGAAAAATGTTAAAATGCAAGGTTTCTGTGTTATAAAAAAAGAATTAAACCACAATGAATCATTTTAGAACTTAAATGAAAACTAAAACCTTTACAATTTCATTAAAAAAAAACTTGATTCTCTGCATCTTTCTTACTTGTGACTTTGGTGTAGTGTTGCTGGTGGGCTGGATGCTCTGATTTCTCCAGACAAGCTGGGGGCAGAACCATTCCACCTCACTCAGATAGACGAGGAAAGAGCAGTCTGAGCCATCAACTCCATAGAAGGCATAGCAGGGGTCTGATGTCCATCTGGCCCTCATCCACTGTTATAATTGTGAGTTACAGAGAATGTTAAATTATAGAACAAAAATAACATTCTGCTTGTTGTTAGAACCATTTAAAATAGGTAACTCAATTCTAGCTGTAAGGGATGCAATGACCCCTGAACACCACTCTAGGGCGCCGTCCCCTGAATTCTGAGGGGCGGACTTTCTGTTCCAGGTCAGAGGGCATAGGCACCTTATTTAAAGAGCAACATCGTTGGGGCAGGTTGCGATGTATTGTTTTGCTAACCCAAACTTACCAAGTTAATCTCTGTTTGTTTATATGTGAACACCCCTTCCCCACTCCTCTGTTAGAATAAACACTATTAAAAGAACCAACTGCCTAGAGTGTCCTGCAACATAGAATCTAACACCACACCACCTGCGTTTCACTAGGCAAGTTAACCAAGATGGTTAATGTATTTTTCAATACTGAAAAGTGACAAAATGTATTTTGCAATACTTCCCCAGCATGAAATAATTGTTTATAAATTTCAAATTCTGCTTTATTCTAACTGAAAGAAAATGGTGAATGATGAAATCCACCATCTACTTAAAGGACTGATGTAGCACTTCTCCTAAACAGCGTTACAGAGAGCCAAGTTTAGCCCTGGAGATTTGGGGCTCAAAACACAGGGGAAACACACATACTTGTATGCAAATTAGCAAGAAGCATGAATCATTGAATAAGGAAAGAGCATTCGTTTCCATAGAAGGCATAGCAGTGCGATTAAATAAGGTGGTGCAGACATTATTTTTATTATTCATTATTGTTTCAAACATACTGAAAGTGAAGCAATGACCACAATTTAACGAACCCACACTCAGGGAACCAATGTTGCACAACTAACTAGAGACGTTCCTTGACAAGCTTCAGTCAACATTGCAGGCATTATGGGGATGGAGTATGCACTAGCAGGTCCATGCAATGCGGGCAGTTGGTCTCATAGGACAACGCCTCCATGTACACCAGTCCCAGTCATGGAACACAGTGGCTGTTCAAAGGCTCAATCGCACATTTGTAACTTCTTAAAGCATCGGCTTTAAGAATCTTTGCCCTTTTTGCACATCATGCTCAATGCTAGACTAAATAATAATTTATAATACGCATTGTAGAGAGCACTACTATACTATACTATACTATACTATACTATACTATACTATACTATACTATACTATACTATACTATTATAATAGATTTCTAGTATTTGCATATTTAAAAAAATATGTCTTAATTAAATGAAGAAAAGTACTGTACTGTATTATAGTGATACAAACATTGATCCCCAAAATCACTGACATACATCAACTTTACTTGCGCAGTCTGGGTAGCCAGCATCTTTAGGAATTTCGCATTGACCTGTTATTCCATCTCTCCCTGCAGATGACACAAAGGACACTCATTATGTATAAAACTATACTCTAATAATGCAGCAAAAGGATAAGACCTCTAACACTTATCAGCCGCTTTGCAGCCTTTCTTTTATTTTAGAATTATTGCATTTTTGTGTATCAGTTTGCATTACATTGTACTCTGAATGCAGTTAAAAATATATTTTTTTATAACTACAGTTTATCCCAATATTTTTTGAGACAAAGAAAGAATCAGGAAATTGGTGACATCTTTATGCTTTGATTAATAGAAATCGCCTGCGATGCATGGCACTGGGTACCGGTTAGCCTAATTAAAGGGCTGTTCTTTATTTAACAGGCTGCCAGGCTCCAGTAAGCATGATCGCAAACAAAGGGGATTATGCATCACTGTTTGATTGCAGTAATGGTCCAGACAGGGGTAACAATAGAGAAAAGATTCTAGCTGACTGTCAACTAAGAGCAACTATAAATGTATAATCAGGCATCTATAACACTAAGACTTAAGGTGTAAGGACAAAAACACTATTGTAGTACAAGAATAAATAGTACTAAGTAATTATATATGTTACAGCTAGCCAAACATACAGATACATCTACTGTATATGTCCATGACACAGTACCATTTGCCTAAACATTTGAGTATTGTAAACACAGTGATTATAAATTAGACATTACTCGATAATAGTGTTATAAATAATGAAACCAATACATACTTACTCATGACAGAATATTTACCCCTCTGCAGAATTTGCTCCACACGCAAAGCCATTTCTGACACATTCTGAGCAATGGCCTGAATCCGTTCCACTAGACCTATCGGCTGAAGCCTAGACAGACACACAAAGACACACACTCCTACAAGTATGAAACAGCCAATTATTTTCAGCTTTTTTTATTCGAAATAAAGTTAGATTTGAAAAATATAAATATCTATTTAGCAAAGTTATGAAAATGTTTGGAAAATATATTACAGATATTTTAATTTAGAATTACTTAATAATTCATTAATGCATTTATTGTCTGAAAAAATAGGACTCTGTTGGCAGCATAAGATCAGTTTACTTATAATAACCTTACAACAAATTTAAAGGGTTGAAAATAATGCCTTTTAGGCATTTTTAGGCTAAACTTTTAGGGTGTCTCAGAGACACTCCAAATCAATATTATTCTGCTTTCAGAAATTCATTAATTGATACATAAGCACATTTTAGACTTTGATGATTATTTGGCATATCTCACAGACTTCTTGTCAGAGCTAATTGTTAGGAACATTGCTTAGGGCCCCCACAATAGCATCTTAGTCTAGCATCTAGCTTTGGATTTGAACTGATGACCTTAGTCCAACACCAACATTGCTTCCCACGGCTTGATATCACAATTTGGATCTGCTTGAAAATATATCTGCAATGTTTACAAAAAAACAACAATGATAAACTGCTCCTCTATTTTTCTACTGCAGATGCACTGTATTGGAAAAAGCTGGTTGGTGCACAGTCTTGAAATTAATGATGAAATTAAGTGCACACAAGGAGAAGCATGGTGACTTAAATGGTTAGCAATGTTGCCTCACACTAAGAAGGCCCAGGTTCCTCCCACAGTTCAAAAACATGTCCATTTATTGGTGGTTTAATTGGAGTGTGATGGACTGGTGATCTGACCATATGTGAATCTTCTCCTTTCAGCTGCTCCCGTTAGGGATGGCCACAGCGGATCGCTCTTCTCCACCCGACCAAGTCCTACACATCTGCCTCTTTCACTCCAATTTCCTGCATGTCTTCACTCACCACATCCATAAACCCCCTCCTTGTTTTTCCTTTTTTCCCTCCTACCCAGAATTCGTCTGCCAATATACTGCATGTCCCACCTCTGCACATGTCCAAATCATCTCAACCTAGTCTCCCTCATCACCTACAGGTGGGGTGATCCCTGTAGAGGAATGAATAAAGGTGTTCTGGGTGTACTCTGCCCAGGGAATTCATTTGCTCCATCTATTCTATTCTCGAGAGCAGTAAAAGATCAGCTATTCCCCCCTGGTTGAGGCACTCTTCTGGGCCTTTCAATTGGGGGTGGTAGCCTGAGGTCAGACTAACATTGATGTCCAACTTATTGGCTCATTCAGACAGAGCCTCCTGGATGACAAGGATTTCCTGATTACCAACAGCATAATTCTGTTCTGTAATTTCAAATAAGCCTACGATAAAATTTAACGAAACCAGAAACCTTTGTATCTCTTGAATAGTTTTAGGACAGAGAAATAGACACCCATCCTTCTTCTCGACTAAGCAAAATCTCAAGGCAGCAGGTTGATGAAAGGTGGTTATGGCGATTGGCTAAGGTCTCCTTCACATACACCTCCAGTGCCTTGGTTTCTGGCTGGGATAGGGGGTAAATCCGACTTCTTGGAAGCGCAGTATTGGGTAGAAGCACTGCACATGTGGGTAGGCACATTTAATTGCCATTTGTTTGCTTAAGGCCTCAAATAGGTTGTAATACTCAGTGGGAGCCTTCTGTGAATCAGCCTGAGTGGGGTAACAGGGCAGGGAAGTTGTGTGAGGAACGCTGCTCTTTGATGAGGATCCGACACTGACGAACAAAGCTTCTAAACTGCTCCAGTGTTCCCTCAAACTTATTCGAAAGGGAAATGGGTAAGCCAGTGCTAGGCAGAGGTTGAGGAGTGGCCAGAAGAGCTTGCAACGATGCTAGCTGTCCCTGAAGAGCTTGTAATGCATAGGCATGAAAATGCACAGTGGTATGTAGCTGTGCTATTCCCGCCTCCTGGATCCAGAAGCAAAGAAGTATTCTGTAAGGCAGATGGCGGAGATGGATCCATGTTTCAGTAACTAGCTTTATTTAGTCCAAAACACAGGTGAAAGTCAGTACACAGGAGGAAGCTCAGGCAGACAAATCTAAAAACACTTAGCAAAAGTACATAGTCAAATAACTCTAACTCAAGGAATAAATCAAAAACTGTGAAGGTCAAAGAGAACAGAGAACGCTTGGTAAGTTACATGAATACAAACAATCCTTGCAATGTGTGTTAACATGAAGCTAGTTTAAACAATGCACCATGGCGCGCTATTTACCATATTTCCATAAAATAAAATTTTTTCAACTTCATAAAAAAAATACAAGAAATATCTAGTTGTCAATGTTTGCTTACTTATTAATAAAGAAATCATTTCGGCTTGCTTTTTTGCTACAAGTTGCTGTATGAACTAATAAGTATAATAATAAATAATGCTTGAATCTCCATCTATGGAACAAATAGGTTTTCTTATTATAGTAACTACACTGAGGGTGAGTAGTGACGCACATAAAAACACTGTGTACCTGTCAAGTGTAGAGCCAAGTTCCTCTAGACTCTGCCTTTTGCTGTTGTTGCTGAGTTTTGCAAGAGTATCAACTCTCTTCAAAATAATCTCCAACATGTCACTGATTTTCCTTAGGACTCCACGAGATTCTGGACCTCCCAGTACTGTTATTCAAACACACACACACACACACACACACACACACACACACACACACACACACACACACACACACACACACACACAC
>JAOTRA010050634.1:0-34430 GCA_026260255.1 Pseudolaguvia tuberculata | reverse complement strand
ACAGGAAGCGAATTGCTAGAACTCGGGCGAGGGCGCCCTCTGCAGGCGGTCCTCCGAAAATCCAGTCCTTACAATAAGCAGCATGGTTCAAAACCTAGGAATTAATTAGCGGCTTATAGTCTTGAAAATATGGTAAATAAATTGGTGTTAGAAATAGCTAATATGAAAAGCCCTACCAAATGTTTAATGCACCAAAATACAGTTTCACTGAAAAAAGATTTATTCAAAACACAAAGGTCAAATTTTGGCAATACTATTTTGTTGCCTATACAAAAGTTTCATAATTTTCAAATTTTATATATTGTCTGACTACCATGAACTGGAAGGACTGTATCCAAGCGGTTTTGTCATGCCCTCCTCTGTCATGAGGAGGGCATGACAAAGGCGCTGCCGGTGTGCGGTGATGCAGCTGAGTCTCATCGTGCGCTAATTGCGCACACTTTATAAGCCGTCAGCATTTCTCCTAGGGTTGTTCATGCCCTTTATGCCCTGTTTCCCGATTCTCGTCTGATCTTGTACGTTTTTGATCTCGTCAAGTCAAGTTTAGTCTGTTTACTCAATTATCTAGTGTTCTGTTTTTTTTTTAATATTTTTTTATTTTAATAAAATGGACCTTTTTTCACAGCCTATCCTGCGATTGGGTGCACTCCTTACCCCAGATCCTACTCCACACCTTATTCGTACCCAGCGGATTGGCGGCAACCACCACCCCCCCGGCAAATGCCGGAGGTTCATGCTGGAATGCACTGGGTTTTTTTTTTATCACAGCCACACGCTAACGCCATGCCCAGGAGCAAGTGGGGGCGGTATATTTGTGTTTGATGGGGAAAGCCCTGGACTGGGTATCTCAAGCCTGGGACTCTGACCAGCGTCTCAGGGAGGATGTCCTCTACCTCTTCCTCTACTTCCTCACCACTTGTGACTTTCTCACCCCAGTGGAGGCTGCTGTCTTTCTGGCCCACCCTGAGATGTGCCTGGTTGGGTCAGTTTTAGTCAAGGAGAGTCCGCCTGGTCCGGAGGTGGTCGAGGAGAGTCCGCCTGGTCCCGAGGTGGTTGAGGAGCGTCTGCCTGGTCCGGAGGTGGTCTTGTCCTGTTCCTGATCAGGCCTGGGGGCCTTGCCCTGATCCTGTCACGGAGGCTTGGAGACCTCGCCCTAATCCTGTCACGAAGGCTAGGAAGCCTCGCCCTGATCCTGTCACTGAGGCTAGGAAGCCTCGGCTTGATCCTACCCTTTCTGGTTATTGGATCGTTCATGGACCTGGACTCCTACACATTGTCCCTTCCGTGTTTATCAGGCTGAGTACTTTTTTTATTTTTTTTCTCTTCTCTTTAGTGTTTGTTTTCGATTAATGTATTAGTTCTGTTTGCAGCCTCAGTCTTGTTTTTTTTTTGTTCTGTGATTGTCTTGTGTCTCTTCACATCTGCCCTGCTCATCTTGCTCCCCTCCTGGTTCTAGTTCTCATCTTGTGTTAGTCTTGTTTCTCGCCCCATCTTCTGGTGCCCGGTCCTCTCTTGCCCAGGTCCTGTCTCTTGCTCTGGTACTGTCTCATTCCCTCTCTCGCTCTGATTCTGGTTCTCGTCTCAGGTTCTCTATCTCGCCCTGGTTCCCGTCTTGGGTCCCCTCTCTCACCCTGGTTCTCGTCTCGGGTCCCCTCTCTCACCCTGGTTCTCGTCTCCGGTCCCCTATCCCACTTTGTTTCTCATCTTTGTCCCTCTCATCCCCTTTCTTGCTTCTGGTTCTCATCCCTGCCCTCGTTCCCTCTCTCACCCTGGTTCTCTTCTCAGGTCCCCTCTCTCGTCTCGTTCTGGTTCTCTTCTCAGGTCCCCTCTCTCGCCTTGTTTTCTGGTTCTCGTCTCAGGTCCCCTCTTTCGCCTCGGTCCCCTCTCTCATCTCGCTCTGGTTCCAGCCTCGGTCGCCTCTCTCGTCTCGCTCTCGTCTCGTGCTCCTGTCTTGTCTCGCTCTCATCTCACTCTGGTTCCCGCCTCGGTCCCCTCTCTCGACTCGCTCTGGTCTCATTTCTGCCTTGAACCACTATCTCGTCTTGCTCTCGTCCTGTGCCCCTGTCGCGTCTCGCTCTCATCTTGCTCTGGTTCTCGCCTCGGTCCCCTCTCTCGTCTCACTCTGGTTCTCGTCTCATCTGGTTCTCGTCTTGCTCTCTTCTCGTCTCGATCTGGTTCTGGTTCTCGTCTCGAGCCACTGTCTTGTCTCGCTCTGGTTCTGGTTCTCGTCTCATGCCCCTCTCTTTCTTCTGGAGTGTCGTCCTAGGAGAATGTCAGGAGGCGTTCAAAGAGGAGAGTGTACTGTCACGCCCTCCTCTGTGATGAGCGTCTCCGGCACACTGCGTCTCGTCATGTGCTAATTGTGCATGCTTTATAAGCCGGCAGCAAGTCTCCTAGGGTTGTTGGATCATTGCCCTTTTTGCCCTTTTTCGCCCTTTCTTCCCTTCATGCCCTTTTTCGCCCTTTATGCCCTGTTTCCTGATTCTCGTCTGATCTTGTAAGTTTTTGAACTCGTCAAGTCAAGTTTAGTCCGTTTAGTCAAGTGTCTAGTGTTCTTTTTTTTTTATTACTTTAATAAAATGGACTTTTTTTTACCGCCAATCCTGCGTTTCGGTGCACTCCTTACCCCCAATCCTACTCCCCGCTCCTGTCATGACAGGTTTGGCAAGGATTCATACAATTTATTGATGAAGTCATCAGTAATAGCAAAGAAAGCATTCTTGCATGTCTCTCAGAGTTCATCAATATTCATTCTTCCTTGCTTTCTCTTTCATTCTACCCCACATATGCTCAATGATGTTCATTTCTGGTGACTAGGCTGGCCAATCCTGGAGCATCTTGATCTTCTTCACTTTGAGGAAGTTATGATGGAACTGATGTGGAGATGGAAGTATGTGATAGACTACCAACCTGCTGCAGAAGTTGGCCTATTTTATGTTTGGGGATATAAAAGGTAGCTAAGATTTCTTGGTATTTTAGAATATTGATGCCTTCCATGCTGCAGATCTCTCGCACACCCCTATACTGGATGTACCCCAGACTATGATTCTTCCACCACCAAACTTTACTTTTTTATTTGCGGCATCTGTGGTGTAATTCAACAGAAGATTCATCTGGAAAATCCACCTTCTGCCACTTTTCTAGCACCCATCCTTTTAACAGGCTGTGGGCCTTGGCAAATGCCACATAATTTTTTAATTGTCTTTTGTTTAGTGCTGACTTCTGAGCACTGATTCGAACCATGGAGGCCATTTCCAGACAATCAGATAAACTATTCTGGTTAACACATGGATTTCAGGTGATGAGGTCGCATGGAGCACTGTTGCAGTCTCTTTAAATCGTTTTATTATCCTCTGTACTTGACGCTAAGACACATTGAAGGTGTCTGCCACATCAGCAGTGGATCTAGTCTTCAGCCTCTTGATAATCAATACTTTAGTCTCAGAGTGAATCTTAGGCATGCATGTCTGCAGAGGTCTAGTTGCAGTTGATGTGAAGGTCTAGTGTACTGGGGTTCTTTGTATACACATCTGAGACGTAATTGATCAATTATTCGTCACAGGTGAAGCTCAAATGACAAGGCGACAACACTTATGTCTTTGTAAAAATTGACTCGTTGGGCGTTACCAAGCTTTGAAATTTAGAATACTTTGACAGTTTCTTTTGCACTGAAATATTATTACAAAAGTTGTTTGGGTTAAAATTAGCCATTTCTTGTAAAACAAAAATCTTGATTAGAACTATATTTCAGCTGCACTTCAGATCAATTTGTACATAAGCGACAAGACTTTTGTCAGGGCCTGTAGTAAATTTTTTAAGTATTTTTACCAATTCAGTATTTGTTTAAAATAAATTAGAACAGATATTTTTAGAACCATGTTTTAGGTTTTCTTTTACCTTTAGTCTGGTACATTGGCATCCTGTGTATATGTATGTGTGCATCAAATGAAAGCACACACATTTCAGAATGATTCATTATTCATTAGTAGTGAAGTAGTGTGTACTGGACAAGTTAGGAGTTGATGTCTAAATGGGAAATCAAGGATGGAGGATAGAGGTGGATGTCTATAGTTGATTTTATTAATTAAATTAGTCTGAATTATTGCACACTTTGCAGCAGTAGAACAAGCCAAGCCAATTAATAGTGGGTGATGGTGTTGCTAGTGCAATATAGGATTAAATACGACCAGCATGCTTTTTTATTACTAGTAACTATTTAAAATTAGTTTTTTTCCCACTTTCATCGTTCCATGTCTCTATAATCTCTAACTGAGCAAAGTTATAATATTTTATTATTCTGCTAACAAAATATTTTTTTCTCTTCCTAAAGGACTATAAACTGGCAGTGTTTCGCATACATTTAAATGAATTTCCTGACGGTATAAGGTCTTTTTGTATTCAGAAACTGTTCTGTATGAGATTAAACAGTTAACAACTAACAGTTATGCCTATTAATTAGTTAATTAATTAATTAATTAATATTCGTATCCACTTATTCCCTTATTCGGGGTCATGGGGTCCACTGGAGCCTATCTCAGCACACATAGGGTGAGAGGCAAGGGTACACCCTGGACAGTTTGCCAATCACACAGGGCACACATAGACGAACATCCATGCACACACACATTCACTCCTATGGGTAATTTTGACTCACATTTTGGACAGTGGGAGAAAAAGTACCTGGAGAATCCTGGAGAAAACCCATGCAAGCGTGGGGAGGACATGCAACATGAAATCGAACCGGGGACCTTCTTGTTTTGTAGCGAGAATTCTAACCACGCAATTAAATGAATTGAATCTTAGCAAATATCTAAGCCAATTACTATAATTTGTATGGTTCTTGATTTTGCAGGGTTACACCTTAAGTAAAATATGCAAAATTAAAGTAAATGTGTATGTGTAGACATATGTAAGAATTTAAGAATTTATGGCTGCACTGCTCTGTTCCTTGCCTCTCGTTCTGCTCAGAACAATAGCATTTTGTTAACTCCTTCTGAGAATAACGGACAGGAACCCCCCCCCCCCCTTGCCTGTATCTTCGGATAACAGACAGGAGGTGTGCAAAATGAAGAAGCGTAACACAAAAGGAGAACACGTACAAAATCTCACATAATCACAAAGAAAAACACACAATAAAACAAGTTACAGAAAAGAAGATAAACTAATCTCTTCAATCCCCTCTTTTATCCTAAATAATAATAATGCAGGATAAACAAAACCTTCATTTAATAAGCAATCACATCATTTCTACATATTAGCATAGACTATGCTCCGGTCAAGTTGATCTTAGTCAGGATCTCGATAACAAAGTTGGCATGTAGCAAAGACCCGGGGAGAAGGCTTGGACCATTGCATACAAACGATCCATCAGACATCTGAACAGACGTGGACCAAAGAGAAACAGTAACATAATACAGACAATCATGGGTAAAATCATATTCCTACAGTCCCAACAGCGAGGGAGGTGTCCAAAAATTCAACAGAACCACACAAGTTGGAGTGTATGGCCTTAGGTGAGGTGTACCTTATCTGTTGGTGATACTAAAGCTCTGATGATCAGGGTAGGTCACCGACCATCCCCTCTTTTGCCTAAGGTGGCTGCACCGGTCCCTGTAAGGAGGACGTCAGCTATAGCTACCCTAAGAACGGAGTAAAGCATTCACAATAATCACAAATTCATAGGTTAGTTTAGTTTCTTGGGACACTCCTTCAGCCGGGTTGCATGGATCCACTGTGGAAAAAGATCAGTTAATACAGCAGTTCTAGTAACAGCGACTTACTTCTGCAGGTTCACTATAGAGAGGCTGGTCTCTCTTGCCTTTCTAAATAATTTTACTAGGACTTTGGAACCTACTTTGAATAGGTGTGTTTGTTCCTCTGTGATAGGAGGCCTTGCCTGATTAGTAGCTCCCAGTATTTATTCAATTGTGTTATTAAACCTGCAGAGTATTCGGAGAGATGTACTTGGAGGACACCTGTCCCCCACAGACTTAAGTCCTCTATGCCATGACACCGGAAACGGTCTGCCCATGACAATTTCATAGGGAGATAGGTTATTTAAACCGGTCTGTGGCATCATTCTCATATCAGCCAATACTATAGGAAGGATGCTCAGCCAATCTTTTGAAGCGATGGTCTACATTGCTTTACGTAGTTTACTGTTGATTGTACGATTTGCCCTTTCCACAATTCCAGAAGATTGTGGATGATAGGGAATATGAAAACGCCAGTTAATGCAAAGTTCTTTACACAATAGCTGAGTTACCTTAAATGTAAAAGGTGTTCCTTTGTCTGAATCAATACCTTTGGGTACCCTATACCTGGGAACAATTTCCTTACACAAAATACGTACTACAGTCCCTGTGTTTTGCGCACATGTCAGACATAAATCGAGGATTCTATCTGTCCTAACAGATGATTTCTCTATACAAAACGATTGTGATATCATTTCCTTTACCCATCTTCATCCGCGATGAGTGTGGCCATGAAACTCGCGGATGAGAAATGGTAGGCAATGGGCAGGCAGACAGAGGCGACCATCGGGCAGGACACGCAAGCCGTCAGGAGAATCAATTGCCCCCTCTGCATCCCATAATTGCTTATCAGAGTCAGTAGCCGAGAGTTGAATGTGGTGTAAGTGAACTCCAGGAAGGATAGCACTCTGCAAGGGAGAACAAGAAGCAGCAGAGATATTCAGGAAAGGAGGGTGGGCCCCTGACTGAGCTGCAACTTTATCAAGCTTGTCAGCCAGGGCATTACCCAAAGCTTCAACTGTTAGAATGAGCCTTGATTTTAACAATGGATAATTTATTTGGTTTGTGACATGCTTCAATCAGATCCTGGACCAGGGATGCATGGGAAATGTGCTTGCTATCCGCTGCCATGAAACCCCTCATGGACCAGATATGACCAAAGTCATGACAAACACCGTAAGCATACCTAGAGTCTGTGTAAAGGGTGACATCCTGATCATCAGATAGGATGCACGCTCTGATTAGGGCGAACAGCTCAGCCGCCTGAGCCGACTTAAATGGTAATGAGTAGGCCTCAATGCAGCGTTCAGGAGGTTACACTACAGCGTACCCTGTAAGATAGAAACCATCTTGCGGTTTAGAGCAAGAGCCATCAACAAAAATAGCCCTACCAGACGAAAGCGTTGAGGAAGACAAGTCGGGTCGGATGCTGGTACAGTGGGTAATTTCAGAGAGGCATTCATGGGTGACATTGTCCGGGAGTGTGTCATTCTGGGTCTGTAAGAATTAAGAAAGTGCATCAGCTATAGTAGAGAGAGAGGAAGTAGATTTAATGAGTATAGGTTCTCGGTTGACAAAAGAATAGTTTTGTAACCTGATCTGCGCTGGGCAAACATATGTTGTGTGGTTAAATTTTCCAAAACTTGTTTTACTTGGTGTGGTGAGTGTAATATAAAAGGATGTGAAAGTACAATTTTTTTCAGCTTCTGTCATTGCACATGCAGCTACCGCTTGGAGACATGCACACAAACCTTGTGCCACCGAATAAAGGGTTTTGGACAGGTACCGGCAGGGGCGCAACCCCCCTCCCCCATGGTACAGCAGCCGCCGTCCCGCCATGTGACACTAAAAAGAAGTGACATGGGTTAACATAGTCCGGTAAGCCAAGTGCAGGTGCAGCACAAATAGTACGTTTGAGAGAATCATAAGCCACGATCATGTCTGAAGATCTAGGAAAGCCATCAGACTGTGTTTGGTACCTGGTCTGGCAGTGTCCAAGATAATCTGTACTCTCTCCTTCGTCAATCGGCGTATCCTTTGGAAAAGCTCGTAGCCGAGATAGTGCACTTGCTCATGACATAGTTGTAGTTTCAACCTGGATAATTTGAAACCCTTTTCAGCCAGTAACCTCAGTACGGCCAGGGTAGCAAAACTACAAGTTGATTGGTCGACGAGTAGGTTGTCGGCATACTGCAAGACACAAGAACCTTCGGGAAGAGTTAGTTCCTTGTGCGGCTGTCTTACCGTAGCGGCAGGAGAATCAATGAACCCCTGGGGTAATCTGGTCCATGTACTGGTGGCCCTGATGTGTGAAGGCAAACATAGGCTGAGTATTAGGTTCAACTGGAACACTAAAGAAAGCAGAACACTGATCAATCACAGAAAATTAAATGTGTGTATTAGGTATAGACGACATCACTGAGTTAACATCCGGAACAATTGGTACGACAGGTACAATTAAATCATTGATTCTATGCAGATCCTGCGTAAATCTCCACTGTCCACCAGGTTTTGGGACAGGATTAACAGGTGTATTGTAAGGACTGTGACACTCACATACAATGTCTTGTTTCAGTAAAGAATTTAAAATCTGGTCCACCCCCACAGCCTTTTCTGCAGAGAGTGGATATTGTTTGATAAATACAGGTGTCAAAGTTTTAATTTGTGCCTCATAAGGTGTACAATGTACCAGACCCGCCTCATCCTTATGTTCATCCCACAAAATGGGATGGCAGACTCATTAAGGATTCAGGTTTGTTTGTGGGTTTTGTGGAAAGACTCAGGGCAGCAATGTTATTAAGACAGGGTGCACACATCAGAGAAACACAATCAGGAGATGCATCATCTAGTGTGGACACAATCATTTTAGAGCCGTCAAAAACAATACACAAATTTAGAACAGACGTGAGATCTCTCCCCAACAAATTAAATGGGCATATAAATAAATGAATGGAAGAAATTAAGGTTTGGGTCATCAACACACTGTACTGGAAGGGGAGGTGTGTACTTAGACAAAAATGGAACCCCATCCACTCCCACAGAGATAGCTGTATATACACCCACTGGCACCTCATACTCACTCCCTAGCGAGGAAAAGGTAGTCTCTGTATCCACCACGAAGGGAAACACAGTGTCCCGCAACCTCAGTTCAAGGAGGAGAAGTGAGGATGAAGAAGCCGATGCAAAAGATAAGTGTAGTAGAGAGGCAGTATGGGGTTCACACTCTGGGCGGCCCTAGTCTCGTTACAATGGTTGTGCTGTACGCACTGGACAAGCAAACCTTTCCATGGCCCATTGTTGTTGGGCTGGCCGCTGCTCTGGATCAACTTGACCTTGACTTTTTTACGACACTCACGAACCCAGTGACCAGGCTTCTGACAGTAGCGACAGACACCTGTTTTTCTACCACCGGGGTTATAATTAAAAGCTATTTTACCCCTCTTCTTAGGCTAGGCCAGCCACCAGTGAACAAACCTGGTTACTTACGTCAAACATACCATCTCCTGTCAGCGTCCGATCTTCTCGCCAGCCTTCCTTGGGCTCATGTTATTTCGGTGACACAGGTGATGTTTCAGCACCTTCCGGACCTCTGGGCGGCAATTAGATATGAAGGTGGAGAGAAATATCGGGGCGGGATCGTTCTTAGGTAACTCCATACCCCTAGACACGTCCACGCCACCATGAACCGCTTAAAAAAGTGGGGAACTGGTTCTTTCTTATCCTGTTTACAGTTAGTGACCTGGGAGAGATCTCGGTTAGCCTGTTTCAAAGATAACAAATATTTAGTTAATTGGTTCCTGAGGACAGCCAGAGCGTCTGGATCGTCTACAAAAATATTTAATCTGTTCATTGGAGGCATTATCACTATCAAGATGCAGACACTTAACGTTTGTTATTACCTCATCTCGTCGTACGAGTCCCCCAATTTGCACTGGACAATGAAGCGGTAGTCACCGCTAGTAAGTTGAAAATGTCGGGAGGATCAACATGTCTACAAAGGTTATGGGTTTGTCTGGGGAAGGCAATAAATTAATTAAGTCTTTAAGGGCCGTCGATGACGGAGGTTGAACAGAAATGCCCCGTGGACCGGCTACCCAAACTAAAGCCTGATTATTAATAGGGGTGGGTCGGGAACCGATCCTGCATCGGGTCCGACATCGTCTGGGTTCGAAAAATCATCGTCAGTATCTGAGTCTGAACTCGAATCCAAGTCATCTGAGTCAGATTTGGTTTTCTTTTTTCGGGTTTTAATTTTAGAACGTGCTCCACCGTCAGTAAAAAGCGACGAGAGAGGGATAAAGCATTTTTCCCTTTTTATCAGATTTATTTATCTTATTCTTCGTGATTTTACTGGTTGAATCATACGGAGGTGGATCAACGGACAGTGCGGAGGTTGTAACCGGAAATGTATTTTTGTGCTCAGGATGTGTAGTTTTACTTTGAGGCGGGTTTAAGAGGTTTAGGAATGGCTTTCAACACAGATTTAGGAATATAAACGTTTTTGGACTCATCCCAAACAGTTTTCATGTCTCTCCATTTGTTCCAAGACACTTTCATGTATTGGTAATCCCAATCCGGATCACCAATGTCTTCATAAATCATATGAAATGCAGACGCTAAATATCCCAGATCAAAAGTACGAAGGAATTTTTGGGTAGATTCAGTCCACCGAGCCAAATTATCTAAGAACGGACTACTATAATATGCAGGACCCCATCGATTCATCCAGTCCTATGGACTTTCAGGTGGACCTGGCTTAGTGAACGAAGTGCCTCTCCCCATGATGTTGTAATGAACACTGAGTTGTGAGAGGAGAACCACGAGACACTGCAAAACACTTATCCTCTTAGGATTGTCCCTAAGGCTTCACTTATTTGGCACGCACTTATATGATTCACACAAAAGACTCATTGTGGGAGAGTCATTACGGAAACACAGGTAATTATAAGAGAGTGCCCTTTACGTACAAGCAATACTACTGATCAGGAAGTATGTATTAGAAAAATAAAACTCTTACCTGATCAGGAGTATCACGTCGGGAAGAAACTGTAAGAATTTATGGCTGCACTGCTCTGTTCCTCGCCTCTCGTTCTGCCGGCGTGTCTCGGGAGTCTCGAATCCCAAGTCAGGAAATACAAACACCAGAACTTTGTCATGACAGTTTATTTATGCAGAGACCTCCAAAGTATCATACGAAAGAGGTCCATTATATAGGAACTCAGAACAATAGCATTTAGTTAACTCCTTCTGAGAATGACGGACAGGAAACCCCCCCAGCCGTGCCTGTATCTTCGGATAACAGACAGGAACCCAACACCCCTGAGCATGTTTTACAGATAACCTCTTAAAGACCGGGCATTTGGTTCTGACCATGTGTGTGTGTGTGTGTGAAATGAGGATGTGCTGAGGTGTTCAAAATACAGAAGTGTAACACAGAAGGAGAACAAATGTACACCATCTCACATAATCACAAAGAATAACACACAATAAAATAAGTTACAGAAAAGAAGATAAACTAATCTCTTCAACATATAACCCCAAATTAGACAAAGCGTTTTAGATGATGAGTAAATGAATGATTGTATAATTAATAGAGATATAGTGCAAATTTGTAGCGTACAAGTAACCATGTATTGTCATATTTAGTCTGTGTGGGAGACGTATTGTTTATTAAAATGTCTAGTGTATACACAGGGGAAGAAAGGGAACAGGGAGATAAGTTAATTGCTCTCAACACCTCGTGGAAAGAGCTGGTTATCAGTCTGACAGAGGTTTGATACTTTGGAATCTTCTACCTGATAGCAGAAATAGAGATTCCTGAACAGAGTATTGTCCTTTACAATCCTCTCAATAGTGCCGCTGTGGAAGGCTTTGAGAGTAGCTAGAGTTTCTGGAGATGGTTTTCATGTTTTTTTGTGGTCCAGGTGAGATCCTCTGTAATGTTCACTGGTAGAGACTTTTCTAATAACCGTGTCAGACCAATGAGGGTGGTCAACAGAGGTTCTCCACAAATCCATCACAATGCCTTGTTCACATTGAGGGATAGGTTGTTAGCACCACATCATTTAGTCAGATGTGCCACTTTCTCTTTCTAGTGTCTTTCATTGTTTTTTTTTTCTGATGAGGCACAGTATAATGAGTATCCTAACGCTCAACACCAAATATTCCCAATCCAGCGGAGATCCGGACCTTGGAGGACCTCTTGGCGGCGCTGAACTCACAAGCGCAACTCATTCGGGGTTTACAAGAGTAGGTGCACGCTTTAACCATGCCCGCTACGGCGCAGAACCTGCCCACCCCTGCCGCCTCTCTCAACACATCTCTAGCTTCCTTGCCCTGCAAGTTCAGCGGAGATCCGAATCACTGTAGAGGATTCATCCACCAGTGCCATATGTTCTTTTTTGAGCAATCAGCGCGATTTCCTTCAGAAAACAAGAAATGTGCTTTCCTCATTTTTCTCTGGCAAGAGAGTTATGTGTGCCCACTGAACCATGTATCCCTCCTCTTCGCATAACCGCCATAGATGGACGCGAAATCGGCGCAGCCATCTCGGAGAAAACTAAAGCTCTCTGGTTTTCTGTGAATAACGCCCACCATGAGAAGGCTGCCTTTCACCTCACTCACCCACCGAAAACCCCCCTCATTCTGGGCTACCCGTGGCTGGCTAAGCACGACCGTGTCATTTCTTGGAAGCTAGGAAAAATTGTGCAGTGGTCCCAGTGGTGTAAGAGATGATTTGTGAGTAAAGCTTCAAGGGTGAGTCCAGTCCCCTGTTTAACTGTGTCCACGTGCTCAGACAACATCCCCTCATGTTACCATGACCTGGCAGAGGTGTTCAGTAAAGAAAAGGCTGCTGAGCTGCCGCCGCACCTGGAGGTAGACTGTGGAATCCAGCTTTTCGAAAACTCTACCCCCCCAAAGAGCCAGGTCTACCCCCTGTCCAAGCCAGATATGGAAACTTTGGATAAATACATTAAGGAAGCGCTTGCGGCAGGGCACATTAGACCTTCCTCATCGGGGTTCTTTTTCATAACTAAGAAAGATGGAAGCCTGCGACCCTGCATTGACTACAGAGGTCTAAACAACATCACAGTCAAAAACCACTACCCTCTACCTCTGGTGCCTTCAGCCCTTGAACAGTTAAAAGACGCTCGAATATTTACTATGCTAGATTTGCACAGTGCCTACAATTTGGTGCGAATTTGTAAAAAGGGATGAATGGAAGACTGCCTTTGTTACCCCTGAAGGACACTACGAATATTTGGTAATGCCGTATGAGCTTTGCAATGCACCAGTGGTCTTCCAGTCCTTCATTAACGATGTTCTTCGCGAGCTCCTCAATATTTGTGTGATCGTATATATTGATGACATTTTGGTCAACTCGCAGGATGAAGAGCAGCATAAGGGGCACGTCAGGGCCGCTCTTCAGCAGCTGCTAGAAAACAAACTCTCCGTAAAAGCTGAAAAATGCGACTTTCACACCACTGAGGTGCAGTTTTTAGGTTACATAGTAAACACAACGGGCGTCACAATGGAGCCAGGGCAGGTGCTAGTCGTGCAAAATTGGCCCGCACCTCGCACTGTCAAAGAACTGCAGCGGTTTTTGGAGTTTGCCAACTTCTATGGGTGCTTCATACGGAACTTCAGCGTCACTGCCACTCCACTAACCTCCCTTCTCAAGGGCAAACCTGCCAAGCTAAAATGAACTGAAGCCGCCTCCAAAGCATTTGATTTGCTCAAGCGTAAAATCACGACAGCACCCTCGCTCAAGCATCCTGACCCTTCCATTCCTTTCGTGGTAGAAGTAGATGCCAGTAATTGTGGAATAGGGGCGATATTGTCTCTGAGGCACGGCTCTCCCCCTAAACTTAATCCCTGCGCCTATTTTTCAAGGAAGCTCTCACCGGCTGAAGGAAACTATGACGTTGGTAACAAGGAGCTGTTAGCAGTAAAAGAGGCTTTATTAGAGTGGCGGCACTGGTTGGAGGGCAGTTCACACCCGTTCACCGTACTCACCGATCATAAAAACCTTGAATATGTAAAGGGGCTCATCGTCTAAACGCTCGCCAAGCTCGCTGAGCACTGTTCTTCACCCGGTTTAACTTTACCGTCACTTACAGGCCGGGGTCAAAGAATGGCAAAGATGCCCTCTCCCGCAGGTATGACCTTGCAGAGCATGATGGTGGTCCAAAGACTATCCTTGACCCAAGTGTGGTGGTGGCCCCTGTGCTGTGGGATTTGGCAGAAGAGATTCGTGAGGCCAGTGAACGCCTATCCCTGCTGCAAAGGACACCACCCGGTAAGATTTTCGTTCATTCAGAATTTCGACGTTGTTTAACGACTTGGGCTCACACCTCTCTGAGTGCAGGGCACCCTGGTGCACGGAGGACCCTGGAGTTGCTGCATGATCGATACTGGTGGCCCCGCATGGCAGAGGAGGTACAAGCATTTGTACAATCCTGTGCGGTTTGTGCTCAAGCCAAAACGCCCCAACATCTACCTGAGGGTTTGCTGCAACCCTTGCCTGTTCCCAAACAGCCTTGGTCCCACATAGCACTGGATTTTGTTATGGATCTACCTCCCTCTAATGGATACACTACTGTGCTCACTGTGGTAGACCGGTTTTCCAAGTCCTGTCACTTGATCCCTATAAAAAACCTTCCGTCAGCCACTTAAACAGCTAACCTTTTATTCTGCCATGTTTTCAGGTTCTACAGGCTGCCTGAAGACATTATTTCTGATCGAGGCCCCCAATTCACGTCTCGAGTCTGGGTGGAGTTTTGCAAGCGCCTCGACATCAATGTGAGCCTCACCTCTGGGTATCACCCTCAGTCTAATGGCTTGAATCAGGAACTGGGGCGATACCTCCGAACATACTGCTCAAAGGAGCAGCAGTGTTGGAGTGAGTTCTTGCCATGGGCCTGAGTGTCGCAGAATTCACTCCAACACTCATCAACTGGGTTAACGCCGTTCCAGTGCGTTCTAGGGTACCAGCCTCTTTTGTTCCCTTGGACAGGAGAGCCATCCAGCGTACAGTCGGTGGAGGACTGGTACCAGCGCAGTGCGCGCACATGGGAAGGGGCACATGTGCGACTGGGCAGAGCTGTTCGTACCCAAAAGCAGCATGCCGACAAGTGTTGACGACTTGCTCCCAATTATCAGCCCGGTTAGAGAGTGTGGCTGTCTACCCAACATCTAAGACTCAAGCTACCCTGCAAGAAGCTGAGTCCAAAGTACATCGGCCCCTTCAAAGTTTTACGGCAAATCAATGAGGTAACATACAGTCTCCAACTACCAGATCACATGCGTATTAACCCAACCGTCCATGCCTCGCTTTTGAAGCCTTATGTGCCCTCAGGCGGCCCCAGTGAACCTCGACCAGAACGTCCGGGCCCCATTAAACTAGAGGATGGCCTGGCTTACACTGTTCAGGAGATTCTCAACTACAGAAGGAGGCAGGGTGGCCTGCAAAATTTAGTGGACTGGGAGGGTTATGGTGCAGTACAGAGGAGCAGTCCTGGGTGCTGGCGACATCCTCGATCCCTCGCTCCATGCCCGACATCCTGAGCTTCCAGGGGCCGCCCTAGAAGACCGCCGGGAGGCAATCCTGGGGGGGGTACTGTAAGGACTATGCCTTCGGAGGACCGCCTGCAGAGGGCGCCCTCGCCAGAATTCTAGAAGTCTGCTTCCTGGTTGAGCTAATTGGGCGTGGGAAGCAGGTGGCTCTCTGAAGTTCATTGTGAAGTATTGTTGCCATAGGCCTTACTAAGCACTACTCTATTGCACTTTTGGAATTGCTCATTGGATTTTGACTTTTTGCTATGACTTAGACTACTTTCTCTTGAAACTGTTTTGGATTTGTTTTCCTTCCCATTCCCTTTCCCAAATAAATAACCTTAAGCGAACCATGCATTATAGATTCCGCTAATCCTTCACAGACAGCACAATTACAATGAGCTACTTTACCTGAGCCATTTGTGTGGTTTGTAGACTCTGCCTCATGCTACCATTACAGTGAAAGCACCACCAGCATTCAAAAGTGACCAAAACATCAGCCAGAAAGCGTAGGAACTGATCAGTTGTCTGTGGCCATAACCTGCTGAACCATATTTTATTGGGGGTGTCTTGCTAATTGCCTAAGATTTTCCCCCTGTTGTCTATTCCATTTGCACAACCGTGCTGTCCCAAATGATGATGAATGAATGAATGAATGAATGGATGAATGAATGTTGGTTTCTAAGTGGGCAGTCAAAGTTTAATATGTTTGTAATTATGTAATTATGCTTTTTTGTAAGCTTTTTCAATTTTACATATACATCATATGGACAAAAGAATTAGGACAACACCCTGTTACTTTAGTATGTGTGTTTGGTAATCTATTTCAGCTAAGTTCTCACTCTTAATTCTACAATAACAATAATAACAATTTATTTGAAAAGATTGCGCACAAATGTTGGGAAACAGGTATGTGGTACAGCTGGTAGCATGTTAAACTGGCACTTAATTCTAATTACATTCAATAGGTTTAAGATTAGTGATCTGTGCAGTTCTTCCTCAGGTTTTAGTGGATCTAGCATGACTTATATAATATAATGTGGCCATGAATTGATCAACTTAAATCTTATAGTCCTACATTACACATCTGCTGTATTTAAGTTTAAAATGTTAAGAGATAGTCAAATCATTGCAATTAAATAAATTAAATTAAATAAAATTACTAAAATTGAACCATTTCAGACTCTTACCTGCAGTGACTCCTACGACAACCGAGAACCAATAGATGCCCCAAACCTTATGATGTTATTTGTGCATCAACTTTAATTAGTGTGACAAATCACAAAATCAAGAAAATTTTGAAAAGAGTCGATTAGATAGTTCAGCAAAAAGAGAATATTTTCAGAAAAAGAATTGTTTGATGTGTCGTCAATGCTAACGTACTTTAGCGTACAAATTTGGTTTACTAAATGTGTCATGAATTTGTTGTAAAATTGTGTACAAATCTTTTTGAGTGAGTCTGTATTTGATATAAAGTATCAAATATAGATATAGCCACTGAAAACATCTAAACATGATAAAATATATTTCTAGAACTTTTTAAACAATAAAATAAAACAAACAAACAAACAAACAAATAAATAAATAGTTTAAACAAGTTTTGATATTGATACAAGCTAAACATTTTAGAGCACTTAAAGGTAGGACCTTGGAGAATATAACTGCAATAGTATATGCTTTATAAAATTAAAAACCAGTGGTCTCCAAACTTTCCAGCTGTTTGGGGGGCCGACAACACACTCGAGATCCAAATAAAAAAGAATCAAAACATAGACATTGATACACTACATATGAACACCTGTATTACTGGGAATGGTAAAATTGTTAAGAGCTTTGTTCAAGGGTCCACAGTGTTTGCTTGGTGGAGGTAGGAATCGAACCCCGGTCTTTAATATATTAGTCCAACACCTTAACCACTAGTCTTTCACTTCTCCTAATTATTCCCCTAATAATTAGTGCAATTGGTTGTGGAATGTTTTTCCACTTCTCCAACCAAGCCTTTCTTTATGCCAATGATGTTCTTTTAGGCAACTGAGGTCAGTCCAGTCCAAGTAATAATCAGCAGATGTTTTTTTCAATTCATTGAATATATTCTCTCCAGTAATAGTGCCATACATGCTATGTAGGGAAATCAGCTCTTGTGTTATGTCAATGTGTCATCCACACCTGTATTGAACACAATCCTTAGTTAAGGATTCATTTTCATTTGAGAATTTACTGAACAATGTCCTCTGAGATTTGAGTTGATTTAGTAATTTAGAACATTTTTCAGCACAGACTTTCCCCTCCAACTGTGTATATTTCTCCTACATTAGTTAAGTTGAATTAAATTTTATGTAGTGTACAATTAGAATTTTGTGCTTGAAAACATTCCATATTCATTTAATAAGATGGAGCAATTATCAAAATAGCTTACCAGCAGCGAAGCTCTGCGAACCTGCTGGTTAATGCATAGCACCGCCCCCTGTTAGACTGAACGGAATTGCAAGCAACAAACCATTTAAAAACGTTGCCACTAGATGGCTGATCTTGGCAGGATGCACAAATTTCCATAATTTTTCTGTAGATTAAAAGGTCTCTGCAGGCCTGTACAGAGGACTGTAGTTTGGAGACTCCTGGTCTAAACAATGTTAAAATTTAGGATAAAAAATTGTGTAGTATGCAGTATTATCTTTGCTTATTTTAAGTTTTACTGTATACTTAAGAGTCACCGCCCGTAACAGAAGCGAGGGCTCATTCTATTCCACATAAATGCGGCTCTAAATGCTTCCAAGGCCAGTCTTAGGCCTCAATAACGAACAGCTACGCTTGTTCAGATGGCCTTATGATTCAACCATCCAGACAAGAGATTCAAGCATCCAGTTCACCATTCTTTTTGTGGTTTTACGCATATACGAAGGCCTTCAAAGGCAAATTGGACTTATGTGGACTGGTATGGTCCTTTCCAGGTTTTTCAGTGGGGATGATTAAAGTTTTTTTACGATTTCCATAATTTTGGTATGTTACATGATTTCCATGTTTCATTAAACATTTTCAAATAACGATAATGGACTTGGAGGCAAGTGTATTAAAAATTGATAATTTTATGAGGGCCCACTGTAGTAATTCTTATACATAATAGAAGTTAAATCTCCTATGCAAGTTTATTAGCTTTTATTTGTTTTGTAGTAAAAATGGTATCTTGACATTTCAAAATTGTCTGTCCTTTGGTCTTCATATTTTCAATCAAATTCCAGACATTCTTCTTCAGATCAGCATTACTCAACTTTTAGGACCCGACATACCCAAACCGGCTTATTATGTGGCATGCCCCTCCAATGTATATAGCAAAAAAATCAACAACTATCCAATATCTATATATTTAATACAGAAACAGACTGGCATACAACAGACAGATAGACATATATATATATATATATATTAGATTTTATTAAATGTTATTTTCTGTTTTCAATTTAAAATATATGGGCGGCGTGGTGGCATAATGGTTAGCATGGTTGCCTCACAGCAATAAGGTCCTGGGTTCGGTTCCCGGGTAGGGGATCTTTCTGTGCGGATTTTGCATTTTCTCTCCAGTTTCCCTCCCACCATCCAAAAACATGTACATTAGGTTGATTAGGTGAGTTAAAAAATGTGCATAGGAGTTAATTTGTGTGTGTGTGATTGTTTGTCTCTGTGTTGCCCTGCGATGGACTAGCGAACAGACCTCTGTGACCCTAAATTAAGGAATAAGCGTGTAAGAAGATGAATGAATGATTGAATGAATGAATGAATGAATGAATGAATGAATGAGAACATTTTAAATACATATAATGCACACTGTAACTTTACAAAAAAAGCATGATGAGCGGTTCAGGAAAAATATTTAATTATATTTTTAAAGTCTTTTTTTTGTATTTAATGATTTAAGATTTGGTTTCATTTTATTCACATTATAATTAAAAATCCATAAAATAAACTAAGTACTAAGCAAATGTCTTGATTTTTGTAATTTCTTTTTATGGCATTTTTTAAGTTTTCATCAAACCATGGTTTAGACTCGTGGTATGGCGTTCAGAGTTTTGAGTTGTTTAGCCCAGAGCTCTTGAAAATGATGCCAGTTTGTTGGTTTAAGTTGCCACCTTGGAGAGTTGCCTCTGTAAATGATATTATCAGGGGAAAATGATCAATTCCACAAAGGTCTTCCCAGTGTCACCAGGAAAAATAAAAAATGTCAGGGTTGCAAAGATAAATCGATTGCTGAGCAGGCTCCATGACCTAGATGTAAATAGGTAAAAGATCCATCACTACACCAGTCATTTTTAGTGATAAGATCCTCCATAATCTTACCTTTAGTACCAGAATATTTTCCTCTCCATACAGGATCATGTTCATTAAAGTCTGTTAACAGAATGTATGAGGGTGGTAGCCACATGGTAAGTGGTTAAGATGTTGGACTGCTACCCAAAATACCTCCCCAGATTCTCAGGGGGTAGGTCCACCACCAATTGCTCAGGTGAAATAAAAGAGAGATGTACGTCGTTCTGGATAAGGGCGTCCCCCATATGCTAAAAAATGTAAATGATTGTTTTTAGCAAGATTGTTCAAGTCTTTCAGCATTACTGGCATATCAGGTAGAATGTACATAGTGCACATGGTAATTTTATGACGTGTCAGGCACTGCTTGTAGACAAGTAGATAATTGTGACTTATCTTAGGTCAATTGCCCAGGGGCAAACGTGTTTGATCGTGCAGTGCTCGAATGCTGTTCTTTTTTCTTCTTTTTCATGTATTTCTTGTTTTTATTTTACTACACTAATGCCATGCAATGCTTACATATAACAGACAAGCACTGCTGGACATTGCAAACTTACACAAGTTTAAGTTTAATGGATTTATACCACAGATTCTGCAACTCATTGTGCCGCCCATGACTACTACTAACACCACGAGCAGGAAGACCCTAGCACACAGACCTCATGCAAACCAGCTGACCCGAGAAGAATGCTACAGAGATGGCGCCGCAAGAGATTCACGAGGGGGGCTCCATGCTAGGCTAAAAGCCTGTGCTAACAGACCACAGCTACCCAGCCTCCTTCTAGCTAACGTGTGGTCTTTAGATAACAAGCTAGATGAGCTTAGAGTCAGGATCACATCACAGTATGACTTGAGAGAATGTTGTGCTCTTATTCTCACCGAAACCTGGCTTTCAGAAAACATCCCGTTTTCTGCCGTTCAGCCACAGACACATTTTATTCACAGAGGAGACCGGACAGCAGCCTCCGGTAAAGGAACAGGGTGTGGTGTGTGTGTGTTTATCAACAACTCATGGTGCGAAGATGTACAGACTGTTTACAAACACTCTTTGCCTAAGGTGGAGTTTTTAAATACTTAAGTGCCGTCCCTATTATTTACCAAAGGAGTTTACCGTTGTGTTTTTGGTCGCTGTATATTTACAACCACGAGAAGCGGCACTCAACAAACTCTATGACGTCATCAGCATGTTAGAGACAGCTCACCCTGATTCTGTTTTTATTTCTGCAGGCGACTTTAAAATCAGTGCAATTTACAGAATATATTTCTCAAATACCACCAGCGTGTAGACATTCCCGCCCATGATAAAAAAAACTCTTGACTTATTTTATGCCCTTTATTTCTTAGTTTTCATTTTTTTTTTTCCGTTAAATTATTTTGTATGTCTACTTTTTGCATTTGATGTGGACAGCAAAGTACGAATTTCATTGTACATGGAAACTTGATTCCTTTACTGTACACATGACAATAAACACTTTGAACTTAAATCTGTTTAGCAGCCAGTGACCTTTATAAGAATATTTGCATTAAAAGCAAAAATTTATTGAAACTTGAAGCTAGGGAGACCGTCCACCGTTCTTGCCCTCTGTTGCCTTCTTCAGCTCCTGAAGTATCGTCTGCTTAAGAGTCTACGCCTTCGTCTGCATCAGAGTCTTCATCTTCGTCTTCATCTTTGTCTTTGTCTTTATCTGAGCCCTCGTCAGCATCTTCACCAGAACTTTTGTCTGTGCTGACTGTTGAACTTGAGTCCCCTGTGCTTTGTTTTGAGTCCCCTGTGCTTCCTTTTGAGTCCCCTGTTTTACCTTTTGTGTTCCTTTTGTTACCTTCTGGGTCCCATTCTGTCCCTTCTGGGTCCCCCTCTGACCCTTCAGGGTTCCCCTCTGTACCTTCAGGGTCCCCCCGGTCCTTTTAGTCCCTACAGAGTTCCCTTTGGTCCCTGCGGTCCCTACAAAGTTCCCTTTGGTCTCTCTTGAGTCCCACTCGGTCCCTCTTGGTCCCACTCGGTCCCTCCTGAGTCCCCTTCGCTCCCCTCAGAGTTCCCTTTGGTCCCCTCAGAGTTCCCTTTGGTCCCCACAAAGTTCCCTTTGGTCCCCACAAAGTTCCCTTCTGTCCCCTCGGTCCTCTTAGAGTTCCCTTTGGTCCCCTCAGAGGTCCCTTCGGCCCCCTTAGAGTTCTCTTTGGTCCCCTCAGAGCTCCCCTCTTTCGCTCCGGATCATACAGAGTTCCCCTCAGTCCCCTCCTCATCCTACAGAGTTCCACTTGGTCCCTACGGATCCTTCAGAGTTCCACTCGGTCCCTTCGGTATCTCCACAGTACCCCTTGGTCAATCCGGTCCCTTCACAGTACGCCTCGGTCCCTCCGGTCCCTCAAAAGTATCCCTCGGTCTTTCCGGTTCCTCCAAAGTACCCCTCGGTCCCTTCAGGCCCTCCAAAATACCCCTTGGTCCTTCCAGAGGCCCCTTTGGCCCTTTCAGAGTTCCCTGAGGCCCCTTTGGTCCTTTCAGAGTTCCCTGGGGCCCTTCCAGAGTTCCCTGAGGCCCATTCGGCCCTTTCAGAGTTCCCTGAAACCCTGTCGGCCCTTCCAGAGTTCTCTGAGGCCCCTTTAGTCCTTTTGGTCCCTCCAGAGTTGTCAGAGGTCCCTCCTGGGTTCCCTTTGTGGCCTTTTGAGTTCCCTTCGTGGCCTTTCGAGTTCCTTTCGTGGCCTTTCACGTTCCATTGGTCGCCTTTCAAGTTCCCTTCATGGCCTTTTGAGGTCCCTTCGTGGCCTTTTGAGGTCCCTCCATGACCTTCAGGTGTCCCTCTGTGGCCTTCAGCTGTCCCTCCGTGGCTTTCAGGTGTCCCTCCGTGGCTTTCAGGTTTCCCTATGCGGTCCTCAGAGTTCCCTGCGTCCGTGTCCGAGTTTCACCCGCGGGCGAGACTGAGGAACTGCATGATATCCTTATAGTGGCTTGGAAGCCTCGCCCTGACCACACCCCACTACGCTTGTGGAGTGTACAGGGTCCGGGACCCCCTATTATTTCTATATGTACTGTGGGTTGATTAAGTGGAGGTTTTTTCTTGTTTTTCTTTTTATATCGTTTATTGATTTTGTGGGTTTCTTTTTCAGGTGCCGGCCTATCTTCCCCGTTTTGTGTTGTGAATTATGTTTGGTGTGACGGTGGGGGAGAATGTTGGTTTTGGGTTTTGTTGTTTTTGTTGGTGGACGCCAGGAGACGTCCTATAAGGGGGTTATGTAAGGAAGCCGATTAAGCCACGCCCACTCCCGTAGCGTCGTCGTCCTGGAAATGGCTTCAGGGCGATGACGCATTATTTAAATATGCACGCAAAGACTGCTTTGGACTTTGTAATTAATGACTTCTTCAGTGTATCCAATGATTGGTGGTTTCATACATTAACACATAACATTAAGCTGATGTAGTGATTTTCTAGATATGGGAAATATATTGTGCTCTTGAGCTGATGGTGGTAACTTTGACAAGTATGTAGTAGTAATGTACGGGCTAGCAGTTGTATTCAAACACACTGTACAAATTGTGAATAAAAACAAAATGCAATGAAATTTCAATATTTAATTCAGAATAAAACAAAGTTAACATATCAAATGTTAAAAGTGAGGCATTTTGAAATGTCATGCCAGATGCTACACACTCCAAAAAAGTTGAGAGAGGTAACAATAAGAAAGCGGAAAAGTTAAATGTGCATATGAGAATCAGCTGGAGGAAAAATTTGCAACTTATTTGGTCAATTGGCAACATGATTGAGTATAAAAAGAACCTCTCCGATTGGCAGTGTCCCTCAGATGTCAAGCTGGGCAGAGGATCACCAATTCTGAGAAAAATTGAGTTTGACGTTATCTACAATGCATAATATCTGACGATTCAGAGAATCTGGAACAATCTCTGTGCGCAAGGGTCAAGGCTGGAAGACCATACTTAGACAGCACTGCATCACATACAGCAATGCTACTGTAATGGAAATAACATTGTGAACACAATATACTGTACCATTCGTCGTTGCCAGGAAAAAAAATTTGGGAAAAGAAAGAAGCCATATATTAACATGATCCAGAAGTGCAGGCGTTTTCTCTGGGCCAAAGCTCATTTAAAATGGACTGTGGCAAAGTGGTAAACTGTTTTGTGATTAGACTAATCAAAATTTAAAGTTCTTTTTGGGAAATTGGTTCTTTTCCCAACTTTTTTGAGGTGTTGATGCCATGAAATTTAAAATCAACTTATTTTTCAATAAAACATTTGATATATCTATTTTATTGTGAATAAAATATTGAAATTTGAAACACCATTGCGTTTTGTTTTTATTCACAATTTGTACAGTGTCCCAACTTCATAATGTCCAGTCATACTTTGTTCTTTGCAGCATCATATAAAGGGGCTTGAAAAATGTTGTTGCTACTTAAAAACAAAACCTCTCAGTCCATCCAATAAACAACCTTAAATTGTATATCTGATGTATCTATGCTTTTTGTTTTCTGTAAAATGGTAATCTTATGTTAATTTCAGTAAAATATATTTAATATTTATAGTGGGTACAGGAAGTATTCAGACCTATTTTTACTATTTTATATTGCAGCCATTTGCTAAAATAATTCAAGTCATTTTTTTCTTCATTAAAGTACACATAGCACCCCATAATTGTCACACTGGGGAAGGACCAGAGGCTCGACTAACCATTCGAGCTTGGGTAACTGAGGGAATTTAAACTGGCCGCACCCACTGTGGAAAGTGGTAGCCTAGTGGTTATGACTAGTTCCAGAAAACCAGGGTTCAAGTCCCACCTCCACCAAGCAACCACTATGGGCCCTTGAGCAAGGCCCTTAACCCACAATTGCTCAGTTGTAAAAAAGACCAAATGTAAGTTTTTCTAGATAAGAGCATCTGCCAAATAGTAACTGTAAACCACATGCAGGATTAGCGGTTTTAAGCAAAAGTGTTGTCAATAATTTAATAAACCCCAAGATCAAGATTTTCTTACATGAACAATGTGACTGAAAAAACAGGAGGCATAATCAAACAATTATATGTGCAAAACAAACTTGCGCGACCCAAAAAAAAAAAAAATTTAAACATATGGACATGAAGCAAGGATCTAACGCCGAAGTGCGCAATAAACCCATGGCAACAAGACTCAGCTGTGCGCGCTCGCACAGGTAGGAGCACTAAAGCCCACAATAATGACAGAAAAACAGTAGTGTTGAAATTTTTACTGATTTCTTAAAGAAATACTAGATGGTCTTAAGTATTCAGACGCTTTGCACAATATTAGGTAGAAGCACCCTTTTGATCTAATACAGCCACAAGTCTTTTTGGGAAGAGGCAACATATTTCACAGATGGATTTGGGGATCCTCTGCCTTTCCACCTTGCAGATCCGCTCCCTTTCTGTCAGGTTGGATGGTAAACATTGGTGGACAGCCATTTTTAGGTCTCTCCAGAGATGCTCAATTGGGCTCTGGCTGGGCCATTCAAAAACAAAATTGTTTTGAAGCCACTTCATTATTTTAGCGGTGTGCATAAGGTCAGTCTTGTTGGAACATAAACATTTGGCTCAAGCTGAGGTCTTACACACTGGAGAAGATTTTCTTCTTCTCCTCCACTTAACCGGGACCGGGTCGCAGGGGCAGCAGTCCAATCAGGGATGCCAAAACATCCCTCTCCCCACACTTTTTCCAGCTCTTCTGGTGGAACACTGAGGCATTCTCAGGTCAGCCATGAAACATAGTCTCTCCAGCAAGTCCTAAGTCTTTTCCAGGGCCTCCTCTCGGTGGGAGCAAGTCTCTTCTCCTCTGATTTTCCCAAATGTCTTTAATTTAAGGATTATGGAGACTACTGTGCTCTAATGAGCCTTAAGTGCAACAGATTTTTATTTGTAACCTAGGCCAGATCTGTGCCTTGCCATAATTGTCTTCATGCAGTTCCTTTGGCCATTGTGAGCTGTAAGCTCTTATATAGAAAATTGTGTGGCTTTCCTAATCAAGTATAATCAAACACAGCTGGACTCAAATTAAGGTGTAGAACCATCTAAAGGATGAGCAGAAGAAATGTACAGTACCCGAGTTAAATGAGTGTCACAGTAAAGGGTCTGAAAACTGTGTGAGATTTCATTTTTTAAATAAATCAGCAAAAATGACAATTCTGTGTTTTTCTGTCAATATGGAGTGTTCTGTGTACATGAATGAGGAAAAAAATATTTAAGCAAATGGCTGCAATATAACAGAGTGAAAATAAGGGGGTCTAAATACCTCCCGTACCCACTGCATGCTTAAAATTCTATTTCCTTGGCATTGTTTTTCCATCTCACACACATACACTTACATGTTGAAAACACAGAGCTTACAGAGGCACTCTGCTGCTTGTTTTTTATATCGTTACGTCCTGTTACCCACCTGTGATCTAATGCTTTCTGACTGGTTGAATTACACATCAGGGAATGCAACGTAAATAGAACCTCATTCAATAAACACCTTTAAGATACAGTGGTGTGAAAAAGTGTGATTTTCAATGTTTTTGCATGTTTGTCACACTTTAATGTTTCAGATGATCAAACAAATTTTAATTTTTGTCAAAGATAATATGAGTAAACACGAAACAGTTTTTAAATGAAGGGAAAACAAAATCCCAAACTGCATGACCCTGTGTAAGAAAGTGTTAGTCCCTTGTTAAAATGTAACTTAACTGTGATTTATCACACCTGAGTTCAATTTCTCTAGCCACACTCAGGCCTGTTACTGCCATACCTGTTTGCAGTCAAGAAATCACTTAAATTGGACCTGCCTGACAAAGTGAAGTAGACCAAAAGGTCTTCAAAAGCTAGACATTATGCCAAGAGCCACAGAAATTCAGGCACAAATGAAAAAGAAAGTAATTTCGAAAGATCGAAAGATCTATCAGTCTGAAAAAGGTTATAAAACAGTTTCTAAAGCTTTGGAATTTGGAACTCCAGCAAACCACAGTGATAGCTATTATCCACAAATGGTGAAAACATGGAATAGTGGAAAACTTTCCCAGGAGTTTTACCCAAAAAAATACCCCAAGAGCACAGCGATGACTCATCCAAGTGGTCACAAAAGACCCCACAACAACATCCAAATAATTGCAAGCCTCATTTGCCACCATAAGAAAGAGACTGGGCAAAAATGGTCTGCGCAGAGTTTCCAGACAAAAGGTGTGTCGCATTACATCTGGCAAAAAGTAACACCATATTTCAGAAAAAGATCATACCAACACTAGTAAAAGATAGTGGTGGTAGTGTGATGGTCTGGGGCTGTTTTGCTGCTTCAGGACCTGGAAGACTTGCTGTGATAAATGGAATAATAAATTCTGCTGTCGACCAAAAAATCCTGAAGGAGAATGTCTGGCCATCTGTTCATGACCTCAAGCTGAAGCAAACTTGGTTTCTGCAGCAGGACAATGATCCAAAACACACCAGCAAGTCCACCTCTGAATGGTAGCAGAAAAACAAAATGAAGAGTTTGGAGTGGCCTAGTCAAAGTCCTGATCTGAATCCTATTTAAATGCTGTGGCATAATCTTAAAGGTGGTTAATGCTCTAAAACCATCCAATGTGGCTGAATTACAACAATTCTGCAAAGATGAGTGGACCAAAATTCCTCCACAGTGTTTTAATGGACTCATTGCAAGTTATCGCAAATGCTTGACTGCAGTAGTAGTTGATTTTATTTTCCCTTAATAATAAAAAGCTTTCATTTAAAAACTGTTTAGTGTTTACTCATGTTATCTTTGACGCTCTGAAACATTAGTGTGACAAACGTGAAATCAGGAAGGAGGCCAACACTTTTTCACACCACTGTATGTCAGAGGCAGACATCGCCGGGACTGGTCGGACGTCTGGGCGATGACTGCCTCTGACATAGAGAAGTGTAGCCTGTTGTTACAGTGACAGATTACTTTTTAAATTGTAAAGTTACATTTTTTTTCCAGTGTGAAAGTGTAAAACATATTAAATGGCTATTTTACTTCCACTGTTTAGACTTCATTTTTAAGTGGGTCATGTTAAAGAATGTTTTATTCACATTTATTTACCTTTTTATTCAGACATTTTAGATTTTTTTTTCCCCATCGATAAATTATTTATGCTCAAAGTCCATTTATTTTCAGTGTTGATTTAGTTTGACTCAGCCAAAGTTTTCCATAAAAGAAACCAAAGACATAGATAGAGAAACATTGTATAAAGTGTTTTTTTTTCTTTCAGTTTTACTACTAATACTTAAAGAACCCATGGGAGTGATATAATTCTGTATTTAAATGGGAATTTATAAAACATTTTATGAGAGTAGCTCTCTTTCCACATCTGTTGAGAAACTGCAAGCTGTAGTAAAAGGTGAATATTAATAAAAAGGAAGGGAGGTGGTAGATTCTGGTATGGGTGGTAGATCAAGGGAAATGGGTTTCAGTGACATTAGAAAAAATGTCTTGGCAGATTTATAAGGGCTTTTGAAGTTCTCTCTTATGTTCCCATCTTTAGTCATTAGCAGAGGGTCATAAAAAAACCTGGCTTGATTTTAGATTAGACAGTTCTGCTGCAAGTTAAAAGTAATATTAAAAAGTCAATGCACATTAATTTGGAATATAAATAAGCCTTCTACTTAATGGCATGTGATATTACTCACTTAATTGAAACTCTTAAAATGCGAATTGTTTGTGAAAGCAGTCAATGGTTTAATTTGATCTGTATAGTATGCCTCCAGGAAATCTGCTAAATTACTGCTGAGTTTTGGTTTGTTTCCTGTACCACCCATGTTAAGATTTTAAGTGTCTCTTTACTAACACAGAGTACCCTTTTGACTTACAGATTCACTCTGATTCTGATGAAGGTGACGGCTCTATAAAGTACACCATTTCTGGTGAAGGTGCAGGGACAATCTTCATCATTGATGAAGTCACTGGAGACATTCACGCTACTGAGAGGTTGGACCGTGAAGAGAAAGCCTTCTACACATTACGAGCACAAGCTAGAGATCAACAGAGTGACAATCCACTTGAACCCGAGTCTGAGTTTGTGATCAAGGTTCAAGATATCAATGACAGTGAGCCAAAATTTTTAGAAGGGCCATACATAGGAAGTGTGGCTGAGTTGTCTCCTATCGGTAAGAGAAATCATCTGTCATTTAAACGCATTTTTCACACGTTGCCACCGTTTTTCTGTTTTAATATCCCTTGTGTTATTGGACGAATTAAGGCTGTTGTGATATGTGCCCATTTTGCCCCAGGAAGATTTGTATGCAAGTTACTTAATGTAGGGTTCAAAGTTTTATGGTCTATCGAGAGTTTCCCCCTCCCCAAATAAATTGACTTCGTAGTGTTTGCTCTTTAAACTGGGTCATTGTCATCTTGGAACAAGTTTGCATCTCTCAGTTTAAAAAAAGTAAAAATTTAATGCCACCACATCCAAAAACAATTCTATATAATTATGACCATTCCACCTTCCAAGTATACATATAGTAAAATAAATAATTTATAATAAGATATAAGATAATATCTAATCAAAATGTTAGCAATGTTATTGCAGGTCTTTCATTCATTCATTTATCTTTTATCCTGGAGGACACTGGAGTACCCAAAGAAAACCCAGCAAGTGCGGGGAGAACTTGCAAACTCCTCACAAAAACACCCTTTGACAGGGAACCAATCCAGGACCTTCATTTTGTGAGAGGATTGTGCTCACCACTATACCGTTTTTATTGCTTTTTGCCTATTGTCTGTCTGTCTGTCTGTCTGTACAGACAAATTTATTAATGGGATTCTGCTTTTCATGTTCTTTCTGAATGCTGTTTGTTTATTAAAGAATAGGGGCAAGTTACAGTCCTTCCATTTTCAACAACATTGAACTTAGTAATTGAAATTAATTCCTGCTTCCTCAGCACAGTTGAAACTGAGCCAGCGGCAGAATTTTCGCGAGCAAGGAAGAGAGAGAGTGAGATAAAGTGGGATAGGGAGAGTACAGTAGTTAATTTTCAAGGCATCTCCTCCCCCTTGTTTCTTCCCCTCTCACTTTAACAAAGTGCACTGTTCATGTTTTATAAATTAAAGTCTAATGAGATAACATCACTACTTTGGTAGCATTTTAATGCTTTGTTCTCTTGCAGGGAAATTGTTAATGTCCCAAGTTTTGGCGACTCCATGATAAGGTCACACCTAACTGTCAGAGTGAGGCAGACTGATAGCCTGATTAGACAGAAAGAAGAATAGTTACCACACTTTACAATGACATTGCAAGATAATTGATTATGCTTCAGAATATAATATTGCCTAGTGGTTTGTTTCTCTTTAGCTGCTTGAACACAGTGCAGCCAGTTGAAAGATTGCTGGAATTTCTGTATTTAACAGCATATATTTATTTAATGTAAACCTAACGTTACATAATTTCTAAAGAATTTTTTTTTATTTTTTTATTTTTTATTTATGAAGTGTTTATATAGATATCTTAGCTATTCAAGTTAATCCATCCATCATATGGTTCCCCTGCATAAGTCAGTCCAAAATCCAAAACATACATTTTTTGACTCAAGTGGTCAAATACTTATTTTGACACAGTATTTTACAAATAAAATTGTTAAAAAATCATACAATGTGATTTTTCCAGATTTTTATTTCTAGATTTTGTTTCACAGTAGAAATGCACCTCTGCTGAATTTCTAGATTCCTTCATGATTTTTAAGTGGAGAATCACAGGGTGATCTTCTACTTTCACCACAGCGGATCACTCTTTTCCACACTACCCTGTCCACTACATCTGCCTCTTTCACCCTGTGAAAACTCCCTGCATGTCTTCTCTCGCCACATCAATAAACCTCCTCCTTGGTTTTTCTCTTGCTTGACAAACTCATTTTTAATCTTGTCCGTCCTTGTCACTCCCAATGGAAATCTCAACATTTTCAACTCTGCCACCTCCAGCTCTGTCTCCTGTCTTTTTGACAACGCCACTGTCTCTAAACCGTACAACATTGCAGGTCTCACTACAGTACTATGAACTTTCCCTTTCACTTTTGCAGAAACTTGTCGATCACAAATCACCCCTGCCACTGTTCTCCACCCGCTCCAACTTACCTGAACTCTTTTCTTTACTTCTCCAACACACTCTCCATTACTTTGCACTGTTGACCCCAGGTACCTAAACCTCCATCTTCACTACCTCTTTTTCCTGCAACCTCACCACTCCAATGCCTTCCCTTATATTCACACACATGTACTCTGTCTTATTCTCACTGACTTTCATTCCCCTTCTCTCCAGCGAGTACCTTCACCTTTCCAGATTCTTCTCAACCTGCTTCCTATCCTCACCACAAATCACAATATCATCTGCAAACATCATCATTTTAGAAGACTCCTTTCTGACCTCATCTGTCAACGTGTCCATCACCACTGCAAACAAGAAAGGGCTCAGAGCAGATCCTTGATGCAATCCTACCTTCACCTTGAACCAGTCTGACATTCCTACCGCACATCTCACTGCTGTTACACTGTCCTCATACATGTCCTGCATCACCCTCACATACTTCTGTTACACCTGACTTCCTCATACAATACCACAGCTCCTCTCCCAGAACCCTGTCATACACTTTCTCCCGATCCACAAACATACAATGCAACTCCTTCTGGCATTCTACATACTTCTCAAAAATCCTCAAAGCAAAGTTTGCATCTTTAGTACTTTTTTCCTTGGCATGAAACCATACTTTTGCTCACAGATGGGCACCTCTTCCCTCAGCCTAGCTTCCACTACTCTTTCTCATAACTTCATGGTGTGACTCATCAACTTTATTCTCCTGTAGTTACTGCATTTCTGCCATGCTTCTCTATTAATGTGCTTGGACACAGGGCTCTGTGACCAGTCAATAGTCATCTTTTAGACAACTCTTCCCCATGATTGTGTAGCCTACAGAACTAGACAGAGAGACAATTTAAAGGCCTTTACAGATGTTTTGAGTCAAGAAGCTGAGGAGTGTGGCAACAGATGTCTTCAATACCGATGCTTTTCACAATATAATGATTTTCTAAAATACTAATTGGGTTTTTCATTAGTTGTCAGATAGATATATCATCAAAATTAAAAGAAATAAACTATTTCTGTCTGTGTGGAATGAATGTATATATTATACAAGCTTAACTTCTTGAATGGAATTAGTAAAATAAATCAACTTTTTTTGAAGCTGTATATGGCTAGCACCTGACCAACAATGAACAAAAGGCCTTGAATTAACAAAATGTTCCCACCCTTTGTCCTCAAAACAGTAGCAATTCTAAGTACACTTGCACACAGTTTTTGAAGGAACATGACTGGTTGGTTGTCCAACATATTGGAGAACTGCAGATCTCCAATATGCATTCTCCCATCCTTGTGTCTCTTCATGTAATCCCTTGACACACTCAATGATGTTGAGATCAGGGCTCTGTGGAGGTCATGTTATCATTTACAGTACTTCTTATTCTTCTTTACACTAAAGATAGCTCTTAGTAATTTTGACTGTATGTTTATTTTGAGTCATTGTCCTGCTGCAGAATAATTTTGCGGCCAATCATACGCCTCACTGATAGTATTGCATAATGTTATCTGCCTGTATTTCTCAGCAATGAGAACACCATTAATTCTGACCAAATCTCCAACTTCAGCTTTGTTTCCACGTCCTTTTTGGCATACCACTTCTGGCCGGACAGTTGATGGGTGTTTCTGGGTCACACTGGTTTTTGCCTGTTCTGAGCTGATGGCACTGCTGGACATCTTTCAATTTCAAAGGGTAATAAGCTTGATGTATCTTTCATCTGCTGCACTTTTCCGTTTTCTTGGCCAACCACTGCATCTACGATCTTGTTGCCAGTTTCTTTGTGCTTCTTCAAAAGAGCTTGAAGAGCCCATTTTGAAACCCAAATCTGCTTTGAAATCTTTCCTAGGAGGGATGCACTATGTTGTCTTGTTGCTGTGTTCAATCTTGGCATGACATGAAACCTTTACAACCTCACCTTGGTAGAAGTTAAGGTGTTCCTCACCCAGTTTTAAGCATCCAGCAAAGCTGTTTAAGTTTATGATTAGTTTTCAGCCTACTTTTGAGACCTTGAATTAATATTTTTGACATAAATTGACAGTCCTTATTTATTTTTGTCACACCTGCCTAACACATGCACAGTACTATATATATATATATATATCTCAAAGTCAAAAGTTTTATTGTTATTCATATCATATATGCTTCAGAACCTCTTTGCATATGGCAGGTGTGAAAAAAATGTGTGTGAGGAATGTTTATGGTCATTCACAATGCTACGCCTTGCAGATGCAGTGTGTGGTGTACATGTATGTTATAGAAGGAAGAGTGACTCAGATGATCTTTTCAGCTGTCCTCACTATTCTCTGCATGGTCTTGCATTCCATTATAGTACAATTCCCAATCCAGGAAGTGATGCAGCTGCTCAGAATGCTCTCTTTAGTCCCTCTACAGAACATGGTAAAGATGGTGGGTGGAAAATGGGCTATTTTCATCTTTATGATGCTGTTATGTTTTCTTTCTCCCTGAACATGTGTCAGTCAGTCCCCTCAAAACAGTCCTGGAGAGCAGAGATCCTGCTGGCCAGATTTTAACCTGTTTTAGAACCGATTTCGAGCGCTTAATGACCAGTCTGTATACTGGAATTAAGTGACGTGGTCTGCCCCACCTCGGATATGCCAGGCTCCATCCGGCAATGTTTATGTAAACAGCGTGATCGCCGCTCCTCTCGTACGACAGTCCATATGTTGATAGAATTTAGAGATTTAAAAGCTTAGAGATTTGCCTGGTGGAAATCCGGAACTCTGTTGCTTGCCATATCTCCATAAAAAACGTAAACACAGTCTATGAACTCACAAAGTATAGTCAAAACTTTTTTTTTTATTCCAAAGGTGGGATAAAAACACAGGAGTATATATACACTGAATATTCAAATAAACAAAATGAGAAATGCCTGAAAATCCAGTAGTGACAGTTATAGGAACAATATAATATCAACTCTGAGATGGACTGGCCCCGTGTGCTGGTATAGGCAGACCTCCGTGACCCCAAATTTGGATTAAGCGGGTAAGAGAATGAATGAATGAATTAATGAATAATATCAACTGTATATCTGGGGGGGGGGGGTTGTTAATAATAAACACTTTAATATAACTTCATTAAATTTTCCACAACATTATTTTGCAGAAGGTCCCGGGTTCGAATCCCGGCCCGTGATCTTTCTGTGCGAAGTTTGCATGGTCTCCCCGCGCTTGCGTGGGTTCCCTCCAGGTACTCAGGTTTCCTTCCACAGTCCAAAAACATGCAGATTAGGTGGATTGGTGATTCTAAAATTGTCCATAGAAGTGAATGTGTGTCTGAATGGTTGTTTGTCTATGTGTTGCCCTGAGATGGAGTGGCAACCCGTCCAGGGTGTACCCCCGCCTCTCACCCTATTTGTGCTGGGATAGGCGAAGCAGACTCCCGTGACCCCGGATTCGGGAATAAGAAGATGAATGAATGAATAACAAAACATGAGTAAAACACAAACATAAATAAAGTCTTAAAGTCTCCTTGCGTCATTAGCTGGTTGCCACGTATTCTGCAGAATTTGTTGTGTGGGAATTACCTGTTGCCATGAATCCAAATTTCAAGTCTGAGTCATATATTGTCTGTTAAAAGCTTTCTTTTTCTTGGAAGTCGTCAACTCTTCTGTCTCTTCTCTCTTCACTTTTTTCATTTCAAAATAAAATCATTTTGTCTAAGATGATAGATAGATAGATAGATAGATAGATAGATAGATAGATAGATAGATAGATAGATAGATAGATAGATAGATA